>JBBPBX010008696.1:29282-61892 GCA_038048925.1 Garcialebias charrua
GTTGACTCCCGTTAGCTTAGCCGTAGCTTAGCCGTTAGCTTGCGAGTAGCATCTAACAATTCGGTAAAAATATCAACATTGGAAAGAGCTGGAGCCTGTACGTGATAATCGCTCGAACCACGTTCTTGTCAGAGACAAATTTATGTGGTTAGACAGTTTAGATGGCTTAAATTGAGTTTTTAAACTTTTTGTGAAATCTCCGTTCGTCTTGTGTGGGGGTCACGATGACAGAGCGGGGCTTGCCGACGCACGTAGCGTGCATAGCGCGTCACTAGCTTCCAACGAGGGGGAGCTCGCTACAAAAATAAATGACGTCAACCAATCAATCACAGCGCTTGTAGTTCTTTTCCCAAGCATTCATGGTTAATGTAGTCTTATTTCCTTCGACCAATGCAATGTCGGAAATGACGACAAAAGTGGGCGGGTCGCATCGGCGTGCGTCCCCACTTCAGCGAATCAGCGCTCGCTTTACAGATACGAGAGTGACTGACAGATCACAGATCTCGTTTTATCCAATCACAGCTCATAAACAGACGTGATGTAACACATCGCATTAACGTTACCTTAGCACAATGGAACACAACTTTACCGACTCTTACAGCTCATAAACACTTAAAATTAACTTTCCAAAATTCTGAAACGTGGCAATCACATTTAAAATAGGCACAACTTAGCTACGCTTAGTAACACAGCACTTCAACTGTAACACAACACGGACTCTCTTGGAGCCGCTTCAAGGTCGGTACCGGTCCAATTTCAATGGAGCAGAATTCGAGTCTATCAGAACCCATCCGACAACGTTCTAACAGTAATATGCTTCTTTGACCTGCTCTAAAATGTAAAAACACCACACACAGCAATCTTGTAGATGTTAATAATAGCTTCTAAAAATGACTGGTCATTTTGCGATGAGGTCTCCTCAGCTTGTGGACACGTAATCTGGACCGGGTCTTTATCAGAACCACCAGACACTTCCCACACAGCCTGACAACTACTCACCAAAACTACTTATAGCATTTAAAAAGTTGAACAAATATCAATTTCAGCTTCAAATGTCAGTACAAGCACTTTTGCTACGACTAGAACACTCTCCAGCCAAAAGTTGTCACCTTCAGAGTTAAAATTGGATCCTAATATGCAAGCATGACGTCTTTCAAGTTCATGAGAGTTCACAGATTTATGAATAATCTTTCAGAAAACTCGTACAGGACCACCAGATGTAAGGATTTTTAGGGGGTCAGTATTAAACTGACACCCTTTACCTTAATTATTTACTTATTCAGATTGAATAGTAATTTACGGATTATTTTCTTTTTCAGTTCACCCAATATTTCTGTGATCATTATGATGGACAAATAAACCATAAAGCCATTAAGTGACGAGGAGATGTTGATTTTAGTTGGTAGGCCAGGAGACACTACCCTTTATTTAAAATAAATCAACTACAATTAACACCATTACACTTGATTGATAGATTTTACTTTCTTGCAATTCAACACGTCAGCACATTTAAATTGCAACAACAGACATAGTAATGAGTTGACATATTACTTTTGATCTGTGGCTCTTAACTTAAAATGTAGTTACCAGCTTAGAATTTGAGAGAGGGAGAGGTTGAAGAATGAGGAAGAAAGGGAAGTTTAAAGGAGTTATCTATTTTGAGTTTAACCAGAATTGACACTTCTCCGTACGAGAACCAGCCCGACTCTGAAGCACGATCCAGAAAACATCAGCAACTCTGTACCTTTTGAAGTTTGTCTCGGTGGATAGAGTTGTAGAAGCAGTCTTGGACTCAGGTCATCTGTCCATGAAGTCCAGTTGTACCTCGGCGTGTTTATGGATTCACGTGTCGTGACGCCTGCCTTCTTCATCAAATACATTGGCATGTCCTGGTTAGTTTTCAAAATAAAGCGTTCCTCAAGAGAGTTCATTAAGAACTTTGAGCTTTTTTAGCTCTATTGAATTTATGGAAGCGTCCATAAATTCTTGGCTGATAAACCAGTCTTTGACTTAGTGACTCAGTTCATCTAGCCATGAGAGACAGAGAACTTTCAGGTCTCTGTCCATTCCAAACTCTGAACGTTCACGGAAGCAAACGTTTTTTCTAAAGTCGTGAGACCAGAAAACAGTCTTCTGATTGGTCAGAAGGGAAAAGAGGAGAATGCAGAGACACATCAGAGTTCACTTTAACGTTATCAGGATTCAAGGTGAGACTCAGAGCAGAGATAAATTGTTTAGAGGAGACAGAGAGTGCTGGAGCCGTTCTCATGAAAACAACGGATTAACTGACTTCTCCATTTCTAAACAAAACGGCTGGGCCTCTCTGACCCAGACCTTCAACTTTCACACAGTTTATGGACACCATCGTTAGTGCAGAAGTGACACAGTAATGTTTCACATCATGAAAATGACAAAATGTTATTCTTTTGATTACATTAGAATAAAATTAAAGAAGCCAATAGTCCCTTTGTGAGTGACTATATATGTTCTCAGATTACAACTAATGGAATAAATTGTAGTAAATGTCTGTTTACTGATAGGGTCAACAAAAAGCATCACTGGACAGTTCAGCAGTGGTGGGCATATGAACGCTAGATAGCGCTAAAGCGCTAATCCGCTTACAGTGGACCTAAACTTTTTGTCAGCGTTTTTGTGAATTGACTAACTTTTATAATTCATAAGCGGATTTGTGCTATTTTTATTTAAAATGCAGTACCACTAATAACTAATTATCTATCAGTAAAAACCAATAAACTTATTTACAAGCTCTTATGCTGGCTTGTTTTACCTTTTTCCCCACCGTAGAGCAGAGAGGAGGAAAGGGTGTGAGGGGGAGGGGGGCAGAGCTGAGAACAGACTCGGATCTACCATGTAGGTAAATGATGCAGTTGCCTGGGGGTCCCATTTCAGCAGGGGCCCCGCCGCGCCCCGTGCAGTCGCCTGCATCCCTAACATTGATCCTGCTTGTTAATGTACATTTAACATAAAAATAATTATAGTTACGATGAAAACGATCATTAAATACGCAATAAAAAAAACGGTCGATTTCTTTATCCCCCTACTAAAAATGGACTATTCCATCTTGACATCTTCCGGGTCAGAGGTGAACTCGGGGGCTAATTCTGTGGCTACTGTTTGTGCTGGGTACTTGGATAAATCCGTAGAGAACCCCGCTGTTTCAAGCCAAATTAACGCGGCCGGAGGATTTTATTGTGTGTTTTGTGTCGACCATTTGACGGTGAGTCGTTATTTTTATGTATTTTAGTTACTTTTCATTAAATCTGTTGACTACCTATAGACGCTAACTCTGTGTCTGCCTGTTGGTAGTGCTGGGTTACTAATGGATAAATCCGTAGAGAACCCCGCTGTTTCAAGCCAAATTAACGTGGCCGGAGGATTTTATTGTGTGTTTTGTGTCGACCATTCGACGGCGAGTCGTTAGTTTCATGTATTTGGGTTACTTTTATGTATAAATGCGGTGGCGACACACCCGTGTATTTGAGATTTAAACGTGGTTTTAGGGATTAAAAGATCATTCTATTTTTTTTATACTTTATTTATCAATTTTCACATCACATTATTTACAACATTCGAGTTTTATAAAACGATGTCCATTTTAATATACAAAAAACCCCATATAAAACAAAAAGTAAAAATCACACACAAAATAAAACCTTTTCAAAACACACATAATAAAATAATAATAAAAAAAAAAAATCTCAATTTGATAACAAATGAAGATGCAAAAATCTGTTCACTTTACAGCTAACTAAAGAAATATAGCAGCTGTTTGGTTACGATGGTGTACCCATCCTGAATGTTTCCATGTATTGTAAAAATGGCTGCCATGTCTTGACAAATTTAGCAGTTGAACCTGCCAGTGTACACCTCATCTTCTCTAAATGCAAAAACCTCATAAGCTCTGCAAGCCACTGTTCATGTGTAGGAGGAGCCTCCTGTTTCCACCTCAAAAGTATAAGACGTCTCGCAATCAACGTAGCAAAAGCTACTGCATTTGAATTATGCTTGGAAAGTAAAGTATTCGGAGTCATGACTCCAAAAATTGCAGTTAGAGCAGAAGGGCAAATTTTAACATTGTATATTTCTGAGAGTGTATTGAATATAGATGTCCAATATGTATGAAGTTTTGAACACTCCCAGAAAGTATGAATAAGGGAACCAACTTCTGACCTGCATCGGTTACACAAAGGATCAGTCCCTGGACAGAACCTAGCTAGCTTTTCTTTAGAGATATGCAATCGATGCAAGATCTTGAACTGAAGGAGTCCATGTCTAGCGCATATAGAAGAGGAGTGTACCCTGTGAAGAATAGATTGCCAGAGCTCATCCGTTAATGTAACTGTAAGATCTCTTTCCCAATGTGATTTAATGATAGAAAGAGAAGGAGATTGTAGATCCAACAGTATAGTGTAGATCTCCTTAATTACCCCCTTTTTATGAATGTTTATACCTATGATTTTATCTAGAGCTGTCTCATCAGGTAATTCAGGAAATGAGGGACATCCATTTTTCACAAAATGTCGCAGTTGCAAATATCGAAAAAAATGTGTACGCGGGATATTAAACCGTTCCATAAGTTGTGTAAACGAAGCAAATGTCCCATCAATGAAAAGGTGTTTAACTTGACTTAATCCATTTCTTTCCCAAATTTTAAAGGCAGAGTCGGACATAGAAGGTGGGAACATATGATTAGAGCAGATAGGAGTTTTAATTGACATAAAATGTAGCCCGAATCTTTTCCTGCACTGTATCCAAATTCTCAGGGAGTTATAAAGCAGAGGGTTGCATTTATAGGTACATATTTCTAAAGGGAGAGCGGAGGTCAATAACGCAGGTAAGCTGGTCTTGCCACAATTGGACGACTCAATCTGAAGCCAAGACGGGGTTTCTGTAGGAAAGTCACTAATCCAATATAGCATGTTTCGTATATTTGCTGCCCAGTAATAAGACTGGAAATTTGGCAACGCCAATCCGCCCACAGGCCTAGGTCTCTGCATAAAATCCTGCCGTATTCTGGGGGATTTACTATTCCAAATAAACGCAGAAATATGTTTATTTAGTGTCACAAAATATTTCTTTGGGATATAACATGGGATGCATTGAAATAAATAAAGGAACTTGGGCAATATGTTCATTTTTATAGAATTGACACGGCCTATTAATGATAGTGGCAAATTATTCCACCTTTGAAGGTCTAATTTAGTATTTTCAAAGAGTGGTGTAAAGTTCTTTCTAAAGAGATCCTTATATTTGCGAGTGACCTTGATCCCCAGGTAAGTCACGTAATCTAATTTAACTTTGAAAGGAAAGTTTGTAAATGAAATCTTCCTAGCTTTAGAGTTTATACTAAGTAATTCACTTTTATGCAAATTTAACTTGTAACCCGAAATAGTGCCAAATTGTTCAAATATAGCAAGAGCATGGGGAAGAGAGCACAATGGGTCTGAGAGATACAGCAGAAGGTCATCAGCATATAGGGATATTTTGTGCTCCTGGTCCGCTCTGTAAATACCTTTAATATTATTTTCTGCTCGCAACTTAATTGCCAACGGTTCAATTGCTAACGCAAATAAAAGAGGGGACAAAGGACACCCCTGTCTTGTCCCACGGTGGAGTGGGAAGAAACAAGAATATAATGAATTTGTTCTAACACGTGCCATAGGCGAGGAATAAAGCACCTGAACCCAAGAAATGAATTTAGGGCCAAACCCAAATTTATTTAATATGTAAAACAGATAATCCCACTCCACCCGGTCGAAGGCCTTTTCAGCATCAAGTGATAAAGCGACTTCTGGGGTTGCAGTTGACTCCGTGTGTAATATGTTAAAAAATCTACGTAAGTTGAAAAAGCCATGCCTCCCTTTTACAAATCCTGTTTGATCAGATGAAATAATATGAGGTAAACATCGTTCTAGTCTGAGAGCCAGGATTTTAGACAATATTTTAAGGTCCACATTTAACAACGAAATAGGACGGTATGATGAACACTCGAGTGGATCCTTATTTGGCTTCAATAATAAAGAAATAGTAGCTTGACGAAGCGTTGGGGGAAGACATTGCGAGTTAAATGATTCAATAAACATTTCTCTTAACAACGGAGATAAACTATCTTTAAAGGTCTTGAAAAATTCAGCGGGATAGCCATCTGGTCCTGGTGATTTTGCATTCTGCATTGAGTTAATTGCTAATTTAATTTCTTCTACAGTAATCGGTTCCTCCAGTTGATCCCTAAATGTAGAGTCTAAAGTTGTAATTGTCATCTTTTCAAAAAAATTATCAAACAATCCAGGCCTTTGTGAAGATTCTGATTTATAAAGGCTAGAGTAAAATATTTTAAAACTCTCATTTATTTTTTGTGGATCCGTAGTGACCTGTCCAGATTGGGTTTTAATTTCAGGAATCAAATGTGCAGTTTCGGATCTACGGAGCTGATGTGCCAAAATCTTAGACGTTTTGTCCCCATGCTCATACCACATTCCTCTAGTCCTAAGAATCATACGTTCAGACTGTTCGGTGGAAATTAAATTGAACTCTGTTTGCAAATTTAATCTTTGTTTGTACAATTCTGGAGATGGGGTTATAGAGTGTTGTTTGTCTAGTTGTGAGATCAGATCTGTCAGTTCAGTTAGACGTTTTAACTTTTGTTTCTTATTATGTGAGCAGTAGGATATAATGTGACCACGTAAAAATGCTTTCAAGCTTTCCCAAACTGTACTAAAAGTTATACCAGGTGAAATGTTCATTTCTAAGAAAAAGTCAATTTGTTCAGAAATATATTGTACAAATTCTTTATCTGACAATAAGAGAGGATTGAGTCGCCAAGAATATACAGAACGTTTGTCTGGAAAACTAAGTTCCAAAACAAGCGGGCTATGATCAGAGATAACTATACTATCATATCTACACGTCTTAATATTAGGAAGTAATTTTTTATCCACAAAAAAATAATCTATACGTGAATACGTTTGATGAACTGCAGAAAAAAAGGAATATTGTCGGGTATATGGGTTTAAATATCGCCACACATCTACAGCACCGTAATTCCGTAAAAATGACTGTAAAACCATGGAAGATTTTGGGAGTGAAGAGTTTTTGGTCGAGGAACGGTCCAGCACTGAATCCATGACCGTATTCATGTCTCCTCCGATTATTAGTTGGTGAGTATTAATTAGAGGAAGGGAGTGAATCAGGTTATTGAAGAATTTAGGGTCGTCAAAATTAGGGGCGTATATGTTTGCTAAAATAATAGGAGTATTATAAAGTGACCCAGTCACAATAACGTAACGGCCATTGGAGTCGGTCATTATATCCGATACTATAAATGGAGTGTTTTTATGGACTAAAATTGCTGCGCCTCGTGCTTTACCATTAAATCTGGAATGAAATATTTGCCCAACCCAACTTTTTTTAAGCCTTGAATGATCTATATCTTTAAGGTGTGTTTCCTGCAGGAATGCTATATGTACCTTAAGGCGGCAGAGATGAGAAAGTACCTTGTTCCGTTTCACTGGATGATTCAATCCCTTCACATTCCAACTAACAAAATTAACATGGCAACCATTACTTACAGAGGTAGAGGTATCATCAGTGGAAGTCAACATCTACATACATGATGAGAAAGAACGGTCCAAATCACAATGAATAGTCTTGTCATTGGTGTACACCGTAAATTTGTAGTTAGCCAGCATCTGTGTAGATAATAAATGACAAATTGAGCACACACACACAAAAAAGGAAAAAGGAAGAAAAGAAAAAAAATAGTACCCCCCACCCCCTCCCACAATCAGTGTTGTCCCCAACTGACAAGCACAACATCCCCAAAGTCTCTCTACTTTCTAAAGGAACCATTCACCTTAATCTCAACCACAGTCCCAAAAAGAGAAAAAAATAAATGTCTAAACTATAAATCACCCATTTACCCATTTATCCCAAAGCGTATTGGAAAAAGTCACAACATCAAACATTATGTATTTCAATTTAAGAGAAAAGACGATAACAAACTCCTAAAACAGCTAAAATAACATGACAAAATAAGCAGGGTGCGTTTATTTAACATCTACCATACGCTGGCTCGGGCGGTGCTGTTCGTTTAATACAGTCTACCAACGCCATTATCCACTCAGCTGCCCCAGAAAAATAAACAAACGCACCTTCAGTTCGCATCAGTCCGTAGATGCAGGAAGTATTTCTCAAAGTTTTTCAGTCAAACCGGAAAACTATCCGTTAAATAATAATAATAAAAACCAGTGGTGGGCAACGCTAATAAAAAAATTAGTTCCACAATTTCTAAAACGCTTATTAATTTTTTTAGGTCCACAATTTCAAAAGCACAAATGTCTTATGAAAATTAGGGGAAGCTAATCTAATCCGCTATTTATATATTTATATATATATATATATATATATATATATATATATATATATATATATATATATATATATATATATATNATATTTATATGATATATATTTATATATATATATATATATATATATATATATATATATATATATATATATATATATATATATATATATATATATATATTTATATATAGCCGGCAGCGTTATCAATATTTGCACTACACTGCCAACTGAAAAGTAACAAAAATGATCCTAAAAGGATGAAATTACAAAAATCAAAGGATTTATTTAATACTTTACGTACATATATTCTATTCGGCCACGAAATCAACAAAAAATAGAATGATCTTTTAATCCCTAAAACCACTTTTAAATCTAAAATACACGGGTGTGTCGCCACCGCATTTATACATAAAAGTAACCAAAATACATAAAACTAACGACTCACCGTCGAATGGTCGACACAAAACACACAATAAAATCCTCCGGGCAGCAAACTTGCACTGTCTAGCATTCTGGTCATTCTATTACAACAGGCCTGACAGCCCTGACTGGGTAGAGATGGAATCACAGTGTTCTGGGAAATGGTCCTCCGTGGCTTTCTTGGGATCCTCACTCCCGCTTCCACCACTTACAACTGTTATAAATCCAGTTATAAAACACTCACTAAAAATCTGGGCACAATTTCGTAAATGTTTCAATTTCTCTAGTTTCTCTCTCTATAGCCCTATCATGTCTAACCAACTTTTCAAACCCTCATCTCAGGACTCTGTTTTTAAAGAATGGCAAAGAAGGGGTATAGTACGCTTCAATGACTTGTTTCTCAATAACACTTTAGCTTCATTTCAACAACTATGTGAAAAATTTAGTCTTCCCCAGTCCAATTTTTTTAGGTATCTCCAAATACGGCACTTTATTACTCTTCATTTGTCCAGCCTCTCCATTTCAACTGATAGCAGTATTGTTGACACTATTCTTTCTCTAGACCCAAATAAAAAACAGTCCATTTCATTCATTTACAGTAAACTATTGGATTTGAAGCGTGCTTCCTCAGATAAAATCAAAGCTGCTTGGGAAGAGGATCTCGGCTCCTCTATTTCAGAGGACTCTTGGACCTCCATACTCAAACTGGTGAGCTCCAGTTCTCTCTGTGCTAGACATTGTCTAATACAATTTAAAGTGGTGCACAGAGCTCACATCTCTAAACTGAAATTGTCCTCTATGTATCCTGATGTCAGCCCATACTGTGTGAGATGCAAACATGCTGAAGCCTCTCTCTCCCATATGTTTTGGTTTTGCCCATCTCTGAACAAATATTGGCGGGAAATCTTTCAGACTTTATCACATGTACTAGATACACGCCTGAACCCTGACCCACTGATTGCTCTGTTTGGTCTTGTAGAGGGCATGACAAACCTAAATAAAAACCAACAACATGTAATATCGTTCACCTCTCTCCTGGCCAGACGAGCTATTTTGCTTAGGTGGAAAGAACCGTTTCCACCCACTCACGCTCAGTGGTTGGCTGACATCATGTCCTGTTTAAAGCTGGAGAAAATCAGATTCACACTCCAACAGAAAGAGGGTAAATTTGAGAATGTCTGGGGACCTTTCCTGAATCTGTTCCAGTCTCTTTGACAACACAACTCATTCAGGTTAATGCAGTCTCTTGGCTATTTTACCTTTTATTTATTTTTTTCCCTTTTCTTTTGGCAGTGATTGGGTAGGGATTATTTTCTACATGTTGTAACTTAGATTGATTGTTGTGTTTTTGTTGTTGTTGTTGTTGTTTTTGTTTGTTGTTGTTGTTGTTGTTGTCTGAAGAAAAAAAAAAGAAAAATTCAATAAAAAAGATCTTGAATTTAAAATAAGCCGATTTGCAATCATTTATTAACAAAAAATTAAACAGACACATTAACATATATATTCGGTTAACAATTTTTTAGGTGTTTCTTTAGTTAAATTTTAATAAAATTCAGCTCGCGCTGAAAAGCTGAAATGCTCTGTATGGGGGCGCGCTTCGTGTTATTTATGTTCTAAAATACGCTGATTTGTAATAATAATGTAATAATAATAATGTCTTGTCTGTCATCTGTGTATGTTTCCCATTCACAGACGAGATTCATCTCTGCATTTAACCCAACCACCACCAGGTGGTGCAGTGAGCAGCCAGAAAGCGCCCGGGGAGCTGGAGAATTAGATGTGCACTCATATGCCTCTTATCCACAGGTCTGGTTCCTGTAAGGTCCCATTGTGGCTAGTTTGGGCCAGTTCCTATGGGACCGGTTTATTTCTGTACCCACTGCACGCTTAGGACCCCTTTAGTGGGCGTGAAGTTCTCCTGCAGTGGGCGGGTAATTCTCCTGCAGTGGGTGGATCATTAATATCAACGCTTCTAACCAGCTGGTGGCGCTAGTGATACATTAAGCTCTTTATTAACCACTAACACACACATTAGAAGAAGAGCTGGAAAAGAACACACAACCAAAGTGGATGAGCTTGTTTCTTTTTTGAACATTCTGCTTTGTCTGTGGCTTTTTCAGCCACAGACAAATGTTCATATACAGTATATATATATATATATATATATATATATATATATATATATATATATATATATATATATATATATATATTGTGTGTGTATATATACACATATATGTATATATATTGTATATACATACATGTGTACACATACAAACATATGCGTGAGTATATATATATATATATACACACACACACGTGTTTATATATATACATACATATGTGTGTATATATACACATATATGTACACATACATACATAATATATACTGTACATACATATATATTTATATATACAGTACATACATATACACATATATACATATATATATATACATATATATTTATATATACACACATTGATGATGGTGGAGTACACTACTTTGGACAAAACTGAAAGTGGCATGCATCCTAAAAAATCTGCGCCGCTCCATTGTCCCAGTTGATCAACAAGTGTGTTCCAAACTAAAACATTTGTAATATAAACTTAACAATATGTAATCAATCAATTCCAATCAAAATATCAAAGCAACTTTATTTAAATACTGTAAATGTTACATGTCAATAAAATTGTAACAGTTTTAAAAAATGAAAGATTGGTGTTATTTGTAGAAACAGAAAAACATATTACTAAATCTGCAGTTATGTATGAAATATGAACTTAAAATATCATCACTGGAATCTTAACCTGTTGTTCCAAAACATGTAACAATAATTAAAAGTAAAATTTGGCCAATAGCTCAGGTAAAAATGCTGACCTGTAGAACATTTCTACATTTTTCACTGCTTCTGTAAAGAACTCACCATCAGACACAATCCTCTGTGAATAAAGTCATCTGACCCAGAACTAAAGTTCTTTAGTTTGTAGCAGGTCGCTTTTGTAAAAGAGTCCACGAGGCTCAATGAGATTTACCTGACTAAATAAAGGTTGAATGAAAAACACCATGAAGTCACAGTACCCCTGCTCCGTCACAAACTGAGCTTGTATGACATCTGCTGAGTTCATAGGACCTGTTTGTGTTGTCAATGCAGGACTGTTTTTTTTTTTACTGAGGCACCGAGGACATCTTTGGCACAATGTGGACAAGGTGCAGGAGAGCAGAGCATCAGGAGAAGCTCTGAGGTCTGTTCGGCTGCAGTTGATGTGTAGTCTGGAGTCACAAGATCAGATCCTGATGCAGCAGTTCAGCGATGGCTTCATATGTCTGGCTGGCTGTTTTCACTGCCCCATCTGGCAAACAACACAAAATTATTGTTATAATCTCCTCTAAACATCATTGTCCTTTGCTTTTATCTGTAATTTTCAAAGTTTGGAGTGTTTCTGTCATGGCATACTTGCTTTACAGTGCAGTGACTTGTCCCATCCTTCTCCAAGGACACCCACGGCTAGAGGATCTTTACACAGGAACTGACTGATTAACCTGAAATAAATCACATTACACATTAATACAGGCCTATAGGCCTAAGTGACAAATTTATGGATTTTTCCCCATATTTATAAACCATTTTTGGACTGAGATATGACCGTTTCCATTTATTCTGACTGAACCAAATCAAACCAAAAACAAAAACAGAAGTAACATGTATGGCATGAAGTTGGCGGTTGTATCACGTAATATGAAAACGTGGCTATAATGATAAATTCAAAAAAGTTCAAGACAAAAACAACTGGACTTTATTTATTATACTATGCTTTAGACTATTTTTTTCCTTCCTTGCACTTTTTAGAATTTACCATGTCCTGGATGACTGAGAATCTTCACTCGCTATTATCGACTCAAACGGCCTGCCATATTCCACATTCTGCTCTGCTTCGAACCTTGAAAACAGCTGCCAACTCGGCGAATTAGACCATTAAAGTGCATTTATTAAGCAAATGATAGACTCAGACACACCTCCTCTGCTACAATTTCGAGCTAACAAATATTGTTTATGTGATTTTCTTGTTATATTTCAGAGAAACGAGCCGTTCCGCCATCTTTTTTTTTCTTTTTTTCCTAAAAGCCTCTCGGCTGTTGCCTGAAGTCAGTCTCTGAAACGGTCTTTCCGCAGTCCAAAAAAGCTAAGAAACAGTTGCATGACTCACTGGAAATATGCTTAAAGTTAGAAAACACTCACCTGCGCAGACACCTCTTGAAAAATCTTTTCATTGCACGTCACTCCATCCAGCTCCCTCTGAATATTTTCATCGGCCAGCAAATACAGAAAAGCCTGAACCTCCGCGTTTGACCACGGTTGTGACATAATTATTAGCCTGTGTTAATTCTCAAAAATGTGCTCCTCCAACTTGTTGTTCTAGAGTTTGGCGGGATGGCAGTTTGCATTTCCTGGAAGACTGAATCTTCTTCTTCTTCTTCTTGGCGGATTGCAAACAACGTTCAGGTGCATACCGCCACCTACTGGAGAAGACTGAATCTCCGCCCTCCGACCTAGGACTACGCCCCCTGACCAATCAGTGACCACACTGTGCTGATGTCATAACTGGACCCTAGAGAACTGGACCTTTGTACCTCAGTGAGGCAGGCACCAAAATAGGACCGGTTTCACGTGAACAGGACCCTGTGGGTACACCCCATAACTAGTTGTTAACTAGTTACGAACGAGCCCGAACGAGCGCGAACAGGACCTGTTGATAAGAGGCAATAGACACCCCAAGGTGTGTAGTGGCCGGGACGCGAACCCGCGTCCTCCGGGTCCCAAGTCAAAAGCCTTGCCACTACACCATCTTGGCTCCATCATTTATTAACAAAAATTAAACAGAGACACACTAACATATATATTCAACTAACAATTTTTTTAGGTGTTTCTGTAGTTAAATTTTAATGATCCGCAGGGTTTCCGCCCGTGCGCGCACGTATTGTTTCATCAGTCGTAGCAAAACAAAATTTTTAATCCAGCTCATTTCACAATTACATTAATTTATTAAGGAAAAGTTCAGCTCCGATACATACAATGAATTTGCTATAATTTTTTTATCAAACAAATAATTGTTTTTAAGTGTTAATCTTCTTAAAAGCCTTGCTGTGCGCTCCTGTGGCAGACATTTGCAACAGAGCTAAACACTTGGTCCACATTTTCGGGTTGTTTCAGCGGTGACGCGTCACGTCAGCGGTGGATGACGCGTTACGTCGACGGTGACATAGGTGCGACCTATATTTAGGTGCGACCCGTGTATGGATTTTTCCAATTTTTTGGCAATAATTGGACAAAGCTGCCTATATTCCGGTGCGACCTATAGTCCGGAAAATATGGTAGTCCGAGTTGCCGTCGGTCGGGGATGTCGGATGAGTCGGGGACTCCCTGTGTGTGTGTGTATATATATATATATATATATATATATATATATATATATATATATATATATATATATACAGGTAGTCCCCGATTTACGAGCGCTCTGATCTGCGAGGTTCCAGACTTACGAGCTGCACATTTTTGGAAAAAACGAAAAAAATACTGAGTTTTCATGTGTTTTTTCACTTCAGTTAGCAAGTTAAGCATATAAACACACGTTTCCGATCATTTTTATGCACTCAAAAGTAGTTTTTAGATGAAAATAGAGTGTTTTTAGGTGCGCTAGCGAAAACCGTTCCAATTTACGAGCGGATTTCCGGATTTACGAGCGAAATGGCGGCCGTTCCAAATTACGAGATTTCCGGTTTACGAGCGCCTCGTTGTAACGGATCTCGCTCGTAAATCGGGGACTACCTGTATATATATATATATATATATATATATATATATATATATATATATATATATATATATATATATATATATATATATATATATATATATATATATATATATATATATATATATATACATATGTATACAGGTCCTTCTAAAAAAATAGCATATTGTGAGAAAGGTCATTATTGTCCATAATGTAATGATAAAAAGACAATGATAAAACAAAATGATAAAACAATGGAAAAAGGGCCTTCTCCTACTCCGCTCCTGCTTCATGGAATATCTTACAAAAAGATCTGAAGCTCTCGACCTTGACTTCTCTAAATGGTTTTCAGAATCTGTTGGAATCCTGGCAAAAACCAATGCAGATTTGTTCCTGTCTTTGATTTTATACGTCTACCTTATAATGTTTTGCTAGTTTTTTGATACTTTGTTAAAAAAAAAAAAAAAAAACTTTCTTTTGTTTTTTTCTCTCTTTTGTTTTCTATTGTTTATTGTTTGTTTGTTTATTGTTTATGGAAATTCTACCACTGCTGTTCATTGTTGTTTAGTTTTAGCAGGTCGCTTTCGTAAATGAGCCCATGAGGTTCAAAAGATTTACCTGACTAAATAAAGGTTGAATGAATGAATGAATAAAAAAGAAACTTTCATATATTTCAGATTCATTGCACACCAACTGAAATATTTCAGGTCTTTTATTGTTTTAATACTGATGATTTTGGCATACAGCTCATGAAAACCCAAAATTAATGTCTCAAAAAATTAGCATATTTCATCCGACAACAAAAGAAAAGTGTTTTTAATACCAAAAAAAGTCAACCTTCAACTAATTATGTTCAGTTATGCACTCAATACTTGATCGGGAATCCTTTTGCAGAAATGACTGCTTCAATGCGGCGTGGCATGGAGGCAATCAGCCTGTGGCACTGCTGAGGTGTTATGGAGGCCCAGGATGCTTCGATAGCAGCCTTAAGCTCATCCAGAGTGTTGGGTCTTGCGTCTCTCAACTTTCTCTTCACAATATCCCACAGATTCTCTATGGGGTTCAGGTCAGGAGAGTTGGCAGGCCAATTGAGCACAGTAATACCATGGTCAGTAAACCATTTACCAGTGGTTTTGGCACTGTGAGCAGGTGCTAGGTCGTGTTGGAAAATGAAATCTTTATCTCCATAAAGCTTTTCAGCAGATGGAAGCATGAAGTGCTCCAAAATCTCCTGATAGCTAGCTGCATTGACCCTGCCCTTGATAAAACACAAGCCGTTTTCTCACTGCACAGCCCTCCCCGGCCCAGCCCGACCCGGCTTTTAACCCGGGTTCGTCTTGTTCGCATTTGCCTTTTCGGGCCAGCGTCAGCCCGAGTTTTAGAACCCGACCGACCGAGGTTCTAAGCAGGATGAGCTTCCGGGCCCAGTTTGACGTCATGTACTGCTCATCATTTGGTTCGTTGTTTGCTGCAGGGGTGGGACTGCTGCGTGTTGAGTCATCAACTGTGACTGCATCGTTCTAAAAACAACCTCCATTTTATGTTAGAGAGAAAACAGGAAACATGTCTACCTCTCAAGCCCCCGTTGCGTGGTCTAACGATGAAGTCAGCTTCTTTTTAAACTATAGCAGACAAGCGTGTACAGAGGGAGCTGGACAGCAGCACACGCAATGAGAAAGTTTTTAAGCGTGCGTCGGAGGAAATGGCGTTGGTTGGCTTCAGTTGGACCTCGAAGCAATGCCGTCAGAAGCTAAAGAAGCTAAAGTAAGACTACCGGGCCATAAAAGACCACAACGGTTGAAGTGGACGAGGAAGGAAGGATTGGCGGCAGACGCGGATCTACCATATAGGCGAACAAGGCCGTTGCCTTAGGCCCCCAATCAGCAAGGGCCCCGCCCCGGCCAGTCACCTACATCCCTAAGATTGCTCCTGCTTGTTAATGTACATTTAACATAAAAATAATTATAGTTACGATGAAAACGATAATTAAAAACGCAATTCAAAAAAACGGTCGATTTCTGTATCCCCCTACTAACATGGACTATTCCATCTTGACATCTTCCGGGTCAGAGGTGAACTCCGCCATTATTGAACTGCTAACGCTGTGGCTAGCTGGTTGCGCTTGGTGTGTTCATAAATCATGAGAGAACCCCACTGTATCAAGCCAAATTAACGCGGCCGGAGGATTGTATTGTGTGTTTTGTGTCAACCACTCGACGGTGAGTCGTTCGTTTTATGTATTTGGGTTCCTTTTATGAAATAGAAATGCGGTGGCGAAACGCCCACTCCATTTATGTATTTGAGATTTAAAAGTGGTCTTAGTGATTAAAAGATCATTCTCTTTTTGTTAATTTTGTGGCCAAATAGAATATATATACGTAAGGTATTAAATAAATCCTTTGATTTTTGTAATTTCATCCTTTTAGGATCATTTTAGTTACTTTGTTGACGGCCTATAGAAATTTGGAATTGGTTTAATTTCTTTTGGGTTGAGCAACAAAAAAGAAATTATTTGTTTATTGAAACAATATTGAAGTAAATTAAGCTTAATTGACTCTTGTATGAATTAAACTTGGATACAACTTGGAAGTGCACTTTAAAACTTGATCTGTAACTAATTTGATCTGTACTGTTGATGTGGTCTTTGAATTGAAGTTATAATAATAATAATAATAATAAACTTTATTTGTATAGCACCTTCCTACAATGCCTTGCATTGACCAAGGTGCTTAACAGGACATTTGAATGATTCTTGAAAAATACCTGCTGGAATTATTTTATTTGTTTTTGTGAATGTTTAACTATGTGAATGTTTAACTATTTTTGATAACAGTTTAGTCCTATGTATATAGTAATGCTAATTTTTGTTTTATTTATGACCTTGTTTAGGTCAGGTTTTTTTTCACCCCCTGTTCCCACCCAAGATGGCAAGCTACCGGATCACCGCAGCTGTGCGGTAGGACTTAAATTGCACTATTTGTTTTTTTCTGGACATATTACCCTGGACATATTACCCTGGATCAAGAAATACAAACTACCAGATTATTGATTGATGGACCTTTAATCATCCGGGATTCAAGAACTGATTTAAAATAGAAAAAAAAATAACTCTTGGGTGTAATCAGGGTCTGTTTTGTTGTGTGTATTTTGTCTATTGGTTGTAATTAGGGTCTGTTTTGTTGTGTGTATTTTGTCTATTGGTTGTAATTAGGGTCTGTTTTGTTGTGTGATTTTGTCTATTTTGTCTATTGGTTATACTCAAAGAAAATGATTATTATTACAAACAATATTATTATAAATACCTTCCTAAGTCTATACAATACAAACAACTTAAAACTTGCTTCTTGTCTGATGGTGTTTTATTCACACAACAGGCTCCTCAGCTGAACCTTTTCTGACTGCCTATTTACCATATCTGGCCGTGGTCAGGCGCCTAGCCTTAATGAGCGTTACACATCACCCAAAAATCCAGGAAGTGCTCAGTATGCTTGAGCGGGAAGACAGAGGAGATGGAAAACAGATTAAGCCAACGTGAAGATACGAAAGTGGAGCGGAAAAACGTAAAAAGACTTTAAAGGATAGTTGTACCTTATTAAAGTAGAGAAAAAAACGGTTGTTTTTATTGTCTAGTTCCCAGTATTAGAGTATGAACATGAAAATCTTTTACCTTCAGGGCAGGGCCTAATGGTACATTTAGGCTGACTTGGGGGAGGGCCCCTTTACAAAGGTTTGCCTGTGGCCCCAAAATGTCTAAGTCCGCCACTGATTGGCGGTGGTTCGATAAAATGGACGAGATTTTTGGTAAACGGCCATCCAGCAATGGTAGTCAAATGGCTCTCGACTCCGCCACCCAATTGTTGGAGAGCATGATGGAAGGTGAGCTTTTGTTACTTGTGTTTATTAGCCGTCTTGTGTCTTCCTAAATAAACTCAAAAACGGGTTTCGGGTCTATATGTTTACAGGCTGCTGGGTTTGTGGCTAGTTTTCTGGCTTGCTATTGTTAAGCCACGCCTGCGGCAGCAGCTAGCCTAGCACAACAGGCTAACGTAGTTCGTGTAACGTGTTTTTCTTTTAAGTTAGACTATTCGACGCCGTCTTCAATGCCGGCAGAAACTCCTGACCACGAGTCCTTTTCTACCACTTCTTCAGTCATGGAGGAGCAAATGAGTGAATTGGGTTCACAGCCAAGCACACCACCAGCTGTGTGCTCACCTGGGAGGGCCTCAACTCCGGACTCCACGACCTCTGCTGCCCGTGCTCAGCAAGGTGGGCTCAGTGTTTGTTTATGTAATGAAAATAACCGGACAAAAAAAGAAATGTAACTCTAACCTAAAGACTTAACTAACCAACTAACCAACTAACTAACCAACCAACCAACCAACCAACCAACATAACTTTTGGAGTACAGTACATATAACTGTAGAGACAACTTCCTATTTGTTATCCAAATGTGAGAACCAACCAACCAACCAACATAACTTTTGGAGTACAGTACATATAACTGTAGAGACAAATTCCTATTTGTTATCCAAATGTGGGTCTGTGATTTAAGTAATCAATGGTTGACAGAAGTATATCCAAATTCGTGTTTAATGTGCAATGTTCTGTGCTGCTTTTCAGGTACGCGTTTCAGGAAACGCAACACGTCATACGCAGACTACATCCAGGCAATACATGAGGAGTCATGTGAGGACCGGATCCAGCGAGACCGCCTTATGGACCGACAGGTGGAGATTAAGGCCCGCCAAGTGGAGATGTTAGCAGAAGGACAGAAGGATTGGGAGCAGGAGGCCAGCCTCCGTCAACAGGAAATGGCGGACCGGAGGGCAGAATCTGGTGCCATGAGGATGATGGCACAACAGCATAAGCACATTGCAGACTCATTTGCTAAGCTTGTTGATGTGATGGCTGCAAAAGGGAAGTTTGTAATATAAGCTTGAAGATTTTATACTTTTTAAAATTTTTGTAATTATCCTGTGTGCATTTTTGGTTTGTTGGATTGAAATGTTGTGTATTTGACAGTCTTCCTGCGAAGTGGTTTTTCTACTGTATATTTCTTGTGCAATAAAATGTTTTCTTTAAATTATGCTTTTCGTTCACATAGCTTTGATCTGCAAACACACATGAATGAATTAGATGAATTGTGCAATGCTCGATGAAGGATCATTCTGTTGATTCTTGAACATTAATGCTTATTAATGACAATGTCTTACAAACAACAAACGGCTGTCAAATTCAGTAGAAAAAATTAAATCATGGCAATCATACGACTAATCGCAAACTTTATAAAACACAAAAATATAACAAAAATTAAACAGACACACTAACATATATATTCAGCTAACAATTTTTTAGGTGTTTCTGTAGTTAAATTTTAATGATCCGCAGGGTTTCCTCGCGCTGTGCGCATGTATTGTTTCATCAGTCGTAGCGAAACAAAATTTTAAATCCAGCTCATTTCACAATTACGTTCATTACATNTATATATATATATATAAACTGTATATATATGTATATATGACAGTGTACTCATAGTTTGTTATAGATTTAAATTATTTGTGTGTATTGAACCAACAACAACTGACATTTTGTGTACTTTTAATGTACCGTAAATCATACTGTCATACAACGTTTACATTTAATGAAAATATAGGAAAATAGGCATCTCAAATCACATTATGTGGCAACAGTTGCACAGGGGCATTGCGAACAGCAGTTCCTGCTCCACCTCCATTTGCTGCGCCTCCAGCACGATGTGGGCCAGCGGGTGCCACATCCCAGGTGTCATCATACGTCGCCCCATGACTTTCGCACAGATTGTGCAAAGCATAGCAAGTTGTCACCATAATTCTTACAAGGTCTATGTCACACTCGTTCCTCTGCAGCAAACAACGCCACCTTCCTTTCAACGTCTGAAAGCGTTTTCAACCACTACTCTTGCCCGACTGAGCTTGTAATCGAAGGTTTGTTGCTCCTGTGTTAGACGTCCATTGTCAGAAAAAGGCTTCATTAGCCAGTTCTGTAAAGGGTATGCAGAGTCTCCGAGGATGTAGTAGCTGACACTGACACCCTCGATGTCTCTGGTGTGCGGTGGAAAAAGACGTCCTTGTGCTGCCAGTTCCCCCAGCGAAGACAGTCTCAGCACTCTGGAGTCATGCAAACTGCCTGGCTGTCCAGAACTGATGTTCCAGAAGAGGCCCTTTCCATCGACAACACCCTGAAGGAGAATGGAGTGGCAGCTCTTGCGGTTAAAATAGTCTTTGCGGTACTCTGATGGTGCTTTGATGGCAATGTGGGAACCGTCAATAGCGCCCACACACTGGGGGAGACCTGACTTCTCCTAAAAATAGGCTGCCATATCATTAAAACGTTCAGGATTTAGAAATTTAATAAGCTCTGGTACCATCAAATCATGTACAGCTGTACAAAACTCTTGAACACAATTACATACTGTTGTTACGCCTACACCAAACAGATGCCCAATGCTCCTGTACTCTGATCCTGTAGCTAGCTTCCACAGAGCAATCCCTACTCGTTTTTTTAATTCCACACACTTTCTAAATGTAGAGTCTTGCCGCTCCAATGCTGGTCATAATTTGGAGCAGATGTACTTAAAACTTTCCTCAGACACGGAAGTTTTCAATACATTGCTTTTTGGTGAATGTTGGAACCACATTGTCCCACCAGTTAGAGCTGCATTCGTAGGCCCAGACAGACAGTCCCCGTAGGTGGCACATCATCTAAATCGGACAACAACAAAAACAAAAAAACATTACTAATGACTTAATAGTAAGTTCAAATATAGATAAACATCTAGACACATGTGCCGGGTTATTAGTGATCATTCAGATATACTAAATAGCAACTACTTTCATAACCAAATCATGTAACAACAAGCTAATTATGCTAGCAGGCTAACTGCTTACCAGTCCACGATGTCTCGCTCTTTCACGTTCCTGTACAGCCATGCAGAACCTTCGGTACCACTGTGCTCTACGTCGCCTCGCCATTTGTCGTGTGACTCGACATCTCTCTCGACGTTCACATATATCTCTTCTAGTACTGCGGTGTGTAACCAAAGCACTTCGATCAACAGCATCAACACATACATGAGTTCCGCGTCCTCCATGTTCAGCGTTGTTGATATGTCGCAGACAAACTGACGTCATATCCTTTTTGAGCTTTTCGGTAAGAACTACCCACCCACTTCAAGCTGCTGTCTGCAGAATGCGTAATGAACGAGAGTGGGCCAGGCTGGGCTCAGGGCCAATCAGGGGTGGGCCAGGCCGTTGAGGGCCGTGCAATGCGAAAACAGCTTCTGTGTTCACCCATTTGAACCACTAAGCGACATTAAGATAAATTTATTATCTTATAAGACGGCTCTACTCCTGGCTCTTTGCTCGGCGAAACATGTGGGTGACCTCCATGCTTTGTCCGTGCACCCAATGTGTACCAGGTTTGTCCCTGACGGGTCAAAGGTCACCCTAAGGCCAAATCCTGCGTATATTCCTAAGGTCTTGACTCTGAACCCCAGAAGTCTGGACTTTGGTCACTCTTCATTTCCTCCTGCTCTTGTCCTCACTCAGGAACAGAAAAAGCTGAGGGCACTCTGCCCTGTGAGGGTTTTAAGTGCTTACATGGAGAAAACAGCTGAATGGAGGAAACAAACCAATTGTTTGTGTGTTTTGCGGCCCCAGCTACTGATAGGGCCCTGTCAAGGCAACGCCTCTCACACTGGGTGACTGAGGCCATAAAAAGGGCATACAGTAACAAAGGTCAACAGGTGCCCTCTGGAGTACGTGCTCACTCTACTCGGGGCTTGGCCACCTCGTGGTCATTGTTCAAGGGTGTACCAGTTGCAGACATCTGCGCGGCTGCAAACTGGAGCTCAACAAATACGTTTGCAAAACATTACAGTTTGGACGTTACTGCTTGTGATGTCACTCAGGCTGTCCTCTCTAACACACAGTAGAGAGCGGCCGTGAGATGCCTAATGAATAAAGGCAGACGTTCACACTAACATGCATTTTACTGAGCATTTCAAGGGCGTGAATGAATTACGTTCCCATAGCAATATGTTGCACCGAGTGACTGACTGATAAGGGAACTGAAAGTTATGCACCATAACTCATGTTCCCTGAAGGAAGGGAACGAGGTGCAACATAGTTGGCCCTTTTCAATGCTGAAAGCTCGGTGAAGTGCATTTTGGAGAAAGTAGGATGGGCGTCCGCATCTTAAATACCCAGAGGGCGGGGTCTCTGGCGTGACGCTGACGCCCCGGCCATAAAAGCGTGAGTGTATTCCTTCAGGTAATCGCGCAGGGGCGCAATTTCCCATAGCAATATGTTGCACCTCGTTCCCTTCCCGCTAGCCTCGTAACCTGGTCCATCTTCATAAAAGTCACATATAGGGAATGGAGTGAGCACTATGGCTATGGGTGGCGGGATGACATCAATCTCGCCCCCATGCCTATGCTCACTCAACATTATGCATCTAGACAATTAGGGCCTGGGTTAGAGTTGGAGTGGAGGGGAAACTGGTATAATGCTAGCCTTTGCTCCTTCTCTTTCCCTTTTAAATACACTTTACAACAACACTCACCAACAGTACATTTGGGGACGGGGGTGTGTGTGTCGGGGTCTTGATTTGTTAATTTCAATTTTATTTATTTATGTATTTATTTATATATTATTTATTTATTTTTCTCTTACCCCCTGGTTGCCTTGCGGACATTCTGGGGGTGGGCCGTCAGGGGTTGTGCTGGGGTGTGGGGGGGTTCGGGGCCTGCGGGTTCGCCGTGGGCGGGGCTGGCAGTGCGCTCCCTCTGGGGCTGCTTGGACTCGGGTGTCCTGTCCTGTCGGCGGGGCGCGGGGTGTGCCGGATCTTGGGACGTCTGCTGCTCTCCACCCCAGAATGAATGGGTCTACCTCCTGGGTTTGGATGTGGGCTGCCCCATGTAGGGAGCAGGTACATGTCTTGGACCTAGGGGGTATAGAGTGTGCATCGGGATTATGAATGGAGCGTGTCGTTATTGTTTGTCTTTCTGTGACTGAGGGTGAGGATGAGGGTGGGTCTGAATGAGTGTGTCTGTGTATGAATGTTTAAGTGTCAGGCTGGGACTTGGACTGCCCCCTCTCTGATACTTCTGAGGCTACCCAGTGTCGCGCTCCTGCCACGTGGCCCCCTGGTGGGTGTTCCTCTGCCTGCGGGCGTGCTTGGGGCCCTCACTATCTGGGGCTGGGCGCTTGGGCGTTTGTCAGCTCGGCCTGGTGGCTGCCTGGTGGGGCTCGGGTCCTCTGGTCCTGTCAGGTCTGGACCTGAGGGATGGGCGTCCCCGGTGCCCGAGCCTCGGTGACCGGCCCTGGGGCTACGTCGGTGCAGCGGGCTCCGGCGGGGGCCTGTGTATTGTCGCTGTTGACCCCGGGGGGTCATTGTGTGTGGTCCCTGGTGGGGTTCGTCCGGTTCTTCCACTTGGTCGGATCTGGGGAGTGGACGAGTGGCTCGTCCTGTTCGGGTGGTCCTGGGGACTCTGGGCTCGGGGTCCTTCCTGGGGTCTTGGGCTTTGATCGCCCCTTCGTCTGTCTCGGGCTTTGGGGGGACGGGTCTCTGATGCTTCACAGTCGCTACTAAATGTTCTATTGGAGGAACCTTATTCACTTATGCATGCTCACAACCACACACAAATGGATGCAGGGATGTATAGTAGATGTATGTAGATGGGTATATAAATGAATATAAATATATATGTATGTATATTGTATATATATTTGTAGGTATGGGTATGTGTATTTATAGAAATCTTTTGCAAGGTCATGAATATTATCAGTCTTTATGCTTGTATGTTTCGTTGTTGTGTTCTGTCATGTGCTTTGCAGGATTGTGGACGGAGGTTTGGTGTGTTTGCCTTGTGCTCTTTCTGTGGACAATTGTTGTTTTGTTGTCTCACTTTCTCTTTTCTTTCTTTCTCTCTATTAAAAAAAAATACATATTGGAGTGAGAGGATGGCTATAAGGTGTGAAGGGAGGCCATCTATAAATGGAAAAAAAAAATACATATTGGAGTGAGAGGATGGCTATAAGGTGTGAAGGGAGGCCATCTATAAATGGANNNNGCCTCGTAACCTGTTGGCGAGGAGGGGGTTCGGGCCAAGGCACCTGTAGTGCGTCCGCTGCTCTGTGGCACAGTTCGAACAGAGCAGGGATGGAGAAGTCCGTGTCCGGGAGCGCGGGTAAGGGGGTCTGGGCGAGGCCGTCACCCTGATCCTCCAGCTCTACGTCCGCCTCCTCCATTGAAAATTCGCCAGAGGCTGAGATTGATAACTCCTCATCGTTCATCATGCCCCGGGTGTCGAATTCGACAGTCAGGTCCTCCATGGGGGCCAGCGCATCAGGGGTGCACCCCATTCGACCCGTGTGCTATCGTGCAGAGCCATTCTCTCTAGCTCCGGCGTGGGGTTGAGAGGCTCTGTGGTGTCTGCGTCTGCAGACGTGGCTGAGGTACCCATGGCCTTGGCGACAAGGTCAACCCGATGCAGCAGCACCGCATCCATCATGATGCTGCAGTGTGGGCAAAAGTCGGGCACGTCCAGCGCTGTCTTTGCATGAAGCACTCCCAAGCAGACTGGACATGCCTCGTTGGTGTCCGTTGCTGTGAGAGAAAAACCACAGCCGCTGGGGCAGGCGCGCGAGGTGGGGCTCGCCGCCGCGGCGGTCTTCCTTGGAAGTTTTGCTTTTTGCTTTCCCTTCTCCGGAGGCATCTTGTCCGAGATGAGGCGAGCGAGTCCTTCCAGAATTTTCCTTCTTCTTTCTTGAAATGTCTCCTCCGTTGCGTTGCTTTTGCTGGCCAGCCCGCTAGCTTGAATTAGCGAGGCAGCCTCCTTTTTTTTTTATAGCGTAGTTAGCGCCGTCGCAAAGCAATCTGTAGAGAGAGGAGAAAAAACTTTGGGATTAGGTAGAAAAGTGCTGGACTAGCTTTCGCTAGCCCAGCAGTATGCAGGAATAATTCTCTGTGCGCTCTGTGTAGGGAGCAAACTCACCTCGAATGAGCGATGAAAGCACCAGAGAAGTCCCGCGAAGAGGTAGTTCAGGTTTAAGTGAGGTGAAGTACAAAAAAGAGGAAGATGGAGGGGCACAGGCCGCTTAAGTAACCAGAGGGCGGGGCCTCTGGCGCGGCAGTGACACCCCTAGCCGTAAAGGCGAGAGTATA
This sequence comes from Garcialebias charrua, assembly GCA_038048925.1. Taxonomy (NCBI): domain Eukaryota; kingdom Metazoa; phylum Chordata; class Actinopteri; order Cyprinodontiformes; family Rivulidae; genus Garcialebias; species Garcialebias charrua. The sequence goes on from JBBPBX010008696.1 coordinate 55,092, forward strand.
TTCTTTCAGGTAATCATGCGGGGGCGCAATTCCCATAGCAAGTATGTTGCACTGAGAGATCCAGACTGAAAGGGAACTAATGAGTACGGTAACTCTGACATTCCCCAATTTGCTCAACACGTTTGACAATCTGCCAACTTCTCATAATTCAAAACTCCACCCATTTTTCATGTTCTTTTGTCAGAATGCCTGGTTTACCCATTTATTGGTTATGAACCCATGACAGCCACCTGACAAGAACACAACACACCTACCCGGTATATAAGAACTGTCAAATCCTGCATGGGCAGAGGGAAATACCTCAACGCACACGTCGAGAACGAGGCAGGTAAGCTGCTCCAATGGAGATAATATGATTCTGTAATGTATTAACACTGATACAAAGGGTGAGAAAGAGAGCTGGAAGATAAGATGAAAGAGAAATTCCAAGAAAGTTCTTTATAGGAGAGATGTTCTGAGACATCAGACATTATATCAGGAAGTTAAAAATACGGTGGTTTTGTGCAAGTCATGAAGGATCTCGGCTTTCTTCTTTCCAGTCAGGATGAAGTTAATGCTTATTGCTGCTGCTCTGGCTGTGGCCAGCTGTGCCACCATGTCCGTGGAAGACCTTGAGTTTCACGCCTGGAAACTCAAGTTTGGTGAGAAACCACAAGTCGAGTGTTTCAGTACAAATTAAATTTTGATTGGCTCTGATTATCTTTTATTTTCCTGATCGTCAGGGAGATCTTACAGCTCCTCGTCAGAGGAGACTCATCGCAAGCAAATCTGGCTCACCAAACACAAACAGGTGCTGGTGAACAACATCATGGCAGATCAGGGCATCAAGTCTTACCGCCTCGGCATGAACCACTTTGCTGACATGGTACTCTAACAATGTTGTTTTCTCTAAGAAGGTTAAGTCAGGTCCTCTGGATGGATTCTTCTTTGTTGAAACATTTCATCTTTTATCCAAAGGACTCCTTCAGTCCGAGCAGCTGCAACAAACGCCGTCTTATAAACAGCACCTTCTCATATTGGATCAACCAGTTTGATGGTGACATCCAGAATTAGCTGATCAACCAGCAAACTGGTTGATCCACTGTGAGAAGGTGCTATTTTTAAGACTGAGTTTGTTACAGATCCTCAGACTGAAGCAGTCCTTTGGATGAAAAATGAAACGTTTCAACAAAGAAGAATCCATCCCGAGGACCTGACTCAACCTTATTAGATTCATCTCTCTGGATTATTGAGCATGCGTTAGGACACTGTTTCCTTTTCTTTCTCTCTCTTTTTCAGGAAAATGAAGAGTTCAGGCGTTTAATTTCCCAGGGCTGCGTGAAAGCCTTTAACACCTCTCTCCCTCGCCGTGGTTCTACCTTCCTCCGGCTGCCTGAGGGAACCACTCTGCCAGACACTGTCGACTGGAGGGACAAGGGATATGTGACGGACATCAAGGACCAGAAAGATTGTGGCTCCTGCTGGGCCTTCAGCACAGTTCGTACAATAATACCTTGATGATTAATGAATCCATCAAGCTTCATGTAATATCAGTTCTTTTACATTTAACATGAACTTCTCCTTAACGTAGACCGGCTCTCTGGAAGGTCAGACCTTTAGGAAGACAGGAAAGTTGGTGTCTCTGAGTGAGCAGCAGCTGGTTGACTGCTCCGGGGATTTTGGCAACAAGGGCTGCCTTAGTGGCTGGATGGACCGTGCCTTCCAGTACATCAAGGCAAATGGAGGGATAGACACAGAGGAGTCCTACCCTTACGAGGCAAAGGTAAAAAGTTGTTTCATGGAAGAGGTGCACAACACAGCCATCTAGTGGATGTACCATATATTAGCTTTTCACCTTAGAAAATGTATAACATGTGGGAATGTTTTGTGAGTTTTAACATATTTTCTATAATTTAGGATGGACAGTGCCGTTACAACCCTAATACCGTTGGTGCCACCTGCACAGGGTATGTTGATGTGACTACAGGTGATGAAAATGCCCTGCAGCAGGCTGTGGCCACCATTGGACCAGTGTCTATAGCCATTGATTCAGGTCACGACTCCTTCCAGCTCTATGATTCAGGTAACTTTTAATACGTTTTATAGAAATAGTCCTTTACCATCCACAGTATCAGTCTAATGCAGGAACTTGTGTGTAGGCGTATATGATGAGCCTGAATGCAGCAGCGAAGCCTTGCATCACGGTGTGCTGGCTGTGGGTTACGGCACTGAGGATGGAAAAGACTACTGGCTGGTCAAAAACAGGTGTGGTTTTCACTTTACTTAATGTGCTAATGAACACAGTAAATGTATTTCAGTTTAACTGAGAAAACCTTTTATTTAACCTGTAAGAGAGGTGAAACCCTGTTTTGTTGTGTATTTGCGCAGCTGGGGTCTTGAATGGGGGGTCAAGGGATACATCAAGATGTCCAGGAACAAAAATAACCAGTGTGGAGTTGCCACTGCAGCCAGCTACCCACTGGTCTGAACAGGTCAGAAGAAACTTTATTTTTGTTTCAGGTACAACCTCACACTAAAATATTTCATTTTAAAGAAGATAACTTGTATATACTGTACATTTAAACTTGAAACGAATTAAATGATTATTTCTTGGTTTTGCAGGTCCAGGTTTTTCCTAAACAACGAGGCTAATCAGTGGCGGTCCTAGCCTATTTGGCGCCCTGTGCGAGCAACCCCCCCCCCCCCCCAGCTAGGTTGCCAGTGGGGGTCCTCTCCCAGAAAATTTTGAATAAAATAGATGCCATTTCCTGCATTCTGGTGTATTTTAATGGGTTGTTTAACATCTAGTTTTACCTACATATATAAACTATTCAATAAGTATTTTAGAGTTAATGGCAGAACAAGAAGTAGCCTGAGACAAACATGTAGCATTAACACAGTATGAACATTATTCAAGAATTGTTTCTATAAGAACATTATCAAATATTTTACAAAGTATGTGAACGGTAAGATACTAGCAATAACAGCATTGTAAGAGGGGGACAGTTGAACATAGGCCTCCACCTCTGTTTAATAATGGATGGTTTCTTTTCACAAAGATGGCCTCCTTTACTCCTCTCTCAAACCATCATTCCTCTCTATCAAGGAGGAAAGACGACTGAGTTTGTCACAGCTCCTCAGACCAAAAAAGTATTTTTGATTTGTCCAGATGAATAAATTTATTGAGCCTGCATCAGAACAATAATCTGTAAAGCTTTAGAACATTTTATATGGAAAACACATTTTGACTTAACCAATTAATATATTTTCAACAGCAAAATATGCAAGCTTATTTCATATTACTTTCATACTATTCCCTTTCATTGCTTTATGTATTTATTATCTTACTTGTAATGATAAAAATATAACAAGTCACTACTGTCGTTTAGAAAGTGTTTATATTGGAACTAATGCTTGTTTGTTCACACACAGTTAGAACAGCTCACCTGTTCCTTCATACTGACAGGAACAATCCCCTCATCACTCCTGGCTCTGATCCTGACACTAAATCACATTTTAAAAATTGTCATAACTCAACACAAATCTCCCCTTTTTACAAAGCCTTATGATCAATTCAGGCCAGTTTCATTAAAGGGTTGAATCATCTAACATCTCAGGACACTTTTCATATAGAGCAGGTCTTCACCAGCCTCATACTCTTCCTTATATTATTATTATAATATTCAATGAGTAATCCTACCTGCCCACTCTGGGCTGCTGTATGATGGTAGGGCTGCATCTTTGAGATTTTCATTAATGAAAAGTGCATTATAAATTAAATTCATTATTATTATTGTTATTATTATTATTATTATTATTATTATTATTATTATTATTATTATTATTATTATTATTATTATTATTATTAATTATTATTATTATTATTATTATATTGCTCCTGACTCTTAAGGGCTACAAGATAAAGTTTCAGTTATGTGGTGTTGCATCATAATATTATTTAAATTACTGCATATAAAAGTATATTATGTCACAATAACACACCACAAAATTCACTGACTTCATAATCATTTTGAATGGTGTTTTGCGGCAAAGTTATAATAATAATAATATTCATGTCTTACTTGTTTCATCGTCCTCATTTACAAACTGCAGATGTTTGAGTGAAAAATGTGTCAATGTTCACACATTTCTGTTTCCAGAGCCTTTCTTTTTTAAATTCTTCTCTTCTCTGCACCACCCTTGCTTTTACTCCCTTCCATCTTTCCACTTACCACACTTACGTGTCACCTCCGGGCACGTAACAAAAACGAAACTAAAAGTGGAGGAGGGGGGAGCCCTGGGTTGAGGAGATGCAGCCCCCGCAGCTGCTGCGGTGATAAACTGATGACATGTGAATAAATGAGGGGCGGGGCGGCCTAGGAACGAGGAGCGGTGTCTCCTCTTCTTCTTCTTGTCTCTTTTTCCTAAACTGCGCAATGTTACGCCGCCCTCTGCTGGAAGCCACCCTGGGCGGTCGCACATGTGGCCCATATAAGGAACCGCCTCTGAGTCAAAGAATCTTTATTGTCATTTGCACCGCATGTGGCACATGTGATGAAACGAGATTCTGTACACAGGGTCCCAGTTACATTCAACAATAAAAAGTAAAAGAAAAACAGTAATCATATCTAAGATATGAACTAAGAAAAACATCAACAAAAAATACACTAAGCATTAATGTACAGTAACAGAAAAACATCATTACAAACAGCAGCACGAATTTGAGAATGTATGAGCAGATGGTCACAGATGAACACAGATAAACACAGCAACAAGAAACAGATCAGCATCATCATGATGTGATATTTTGCAGTGATTATTCTTATTATTTATTTATTCATGAGTCTAACAGCCTCAGAGTAGAAGCTGTTCCTCAGTCTAGTGGTTCTACATTTGATGCTCCTCAACCTCCGATCCTTAGGGGAGTGGGGCAAAGAGTGTGTGTGCTGGGTGAGTGGGGTCTTTCATGATGCAGGTGGCTCTCTTCCTGCATCTGGAGGTGTAGATGTCTGTGATGGTGGGGAGACTGACTCCAACAGACTTCTGTGCAGCCTTCACCACTCTCTGCAAAGCTTTTCTTTCTGCAGCTGTGCAGCCTCCATGCCACACGTTGATGCTGGAGCACAGGATGCTCTCCACTGCACACCTGTAGAAGGAGGTGAGGACTGAGCTTCTCAGACCAGCTCGTCTCAGCCGTCTGAGGAAGTAGAGTCTCTGATGACCTTTCTTGATCAGGCTGGTGGTGTTGTTGCTCCAGCTGAGGTTATCATTCATGTGTACACCCAAGTACTTGTAGCTGGAGACCACTTCCACCGCAGATCCTCTTATGTTCAGTGGGGTGTGGGTGTGTTTGTTCCTTCTGAAGTCCACAATCATCTCCTTTGTCTTCTTCACATTGATGTGAAGGTTATTCTCTTTGCACCAGCTCTCCAGGTGTTCCACCTCCTGCCTGTAGCTGGACTCATCATTGTTTGTGATGCATCCCACCACAAATGTGTCATCTGCAAACTTTACAATATGACAACCTGGATGGGTGGCTGCACAATCATATGTGAGCAGAGTAAACCGGAGAGGGCTCAGCACACATCCTTGAGGAGAGCCAGTGCTGAGAGTTGTGGTGGAGGAGAAGTTGTGGATCATCACTGACTGAGGTCTGTTTGTTAAAAAGTCTAGTACCCAGTTACAAATAGAGGGGCTTAGTCCTAGTGTGGATAGTTTGTCCATCAGAGTTTGGGGGATCATGGTTTTGAAGGCAGATGTGAAGTCCACAAAGAGCAGACGGACATATGAGTCCTTCTGTTCCAGGTGGGTGAGAGCAGTGTGGACCACAGAGGATATGGCGTCCTCTGTTGATTGGTTCTCACGGTATGCATACTGATGAGGGTCCTCGTTGATGTCGATGGTTGTTTTGATGTGGGTCATGACCAGTTTTTAAAAGTATTTCGCCACTATTGGGGTGAGGGCCACTGGCCAATAGTGACGTTAAATTAACTTTAATTGTTCTTTTTCCACATACAGTTTTGTGTCATTCAGAATCTTAATTATGTTTTGTAGCAATTTGTGTTTTAATATTTCCATGCAAGTTAAAGGTTGTACTTTTAATAACTTTTTATGAACACTGTAAATAAATGTTAGGAAATAAAATGTTTGAGACTAAAAACAGACACTTTGCAGTTGTCCTTTTTGGTTTGCATCATGTGGTTTATAATCAATACAAACACTTTTTGTTCCTTTCTGTACACTGAAGGTGGTGGTCTTTACTCCAGCTAAAATTGGCATGATCATATTTGGGTCAAATGATCATTCATTCATTCATTCAACCTTTATTTAGTCAGGTAAATCTTATTGAACCTCGTGGGCTCATTTACGAAAGCGACCTGCTAAAACTAAAGAACGATGAACAGCAATGGTAGAATTTCCTTAAACAATAAACAATAAACAAACAATAAACAATAAACAATAGAAAACAAAAAAGAGAAAAAACAAAAGAAAGAAATACATTTTTTTTTTTTAAACAAAGTATCAAAAAACGAGCAAAACATAAGGTAGACGTATAAAATCAAAGACAGGAACAAATCTGCATTGGTTTTTGCCAGGATTCCAACAGATTCTGAAAACCATTTAGAGAAGTCAAGGTCGAGAGCTTCAGATCTTTTTGTAAGATATTCCATGAAGCAGGAGCAGAGTAGGAGAAGGCCCTTTTTCCAAGTTCAGTCCTCACTGACGGAACACTGCAGGTAATCATGTCCTGAGAGCGCACGCTGTAGCTGCACTCACGCAAAGACATGTAGGAGGAGATGTATGAGGGCAGCAGACCAAGAA
>JBBPBX010008697.1:0-12664 GCA_038048925.1 Garcialebias charrua
ATCAAAGCTTGTAAGAACCCCCCCCACCACCACCCCCCACCTACAGAGCAATAAGTCTCTGGTGAAAGCAACTCTCTCTCTGTATAAGCAAAATGCTGTTGGAATCTGGGGCTTATTTGTGGGGGTTGTATGCAAATGAATGTTCTTTGTGTGAGGGGGATCCTTTGTTTTGACTTACTGGAGAAGATATGCTGGGAGAAGATTCTCAGGAGGGGATGTTTACCCACAAACAAAGATCTCCACCCCCAGGCTCAAGACACCTAATGGAAGAATTGTCATTTTGACAAACTCATGGCAGTTCTTGTGTTTTTTTTTTCCCCTGGGATTGCTAGTGTTAAGCACGAATAAAGCTAAAAAAAACAGCCCCTCTCTGTTTTATTGACTCTCAAAAAAAAACACAACAACAAAACACAAGTAACTTCAGCAGAACAGGTCCCTTTGGCCTGCCAACCATCATAAAGGGGGGAGGGGCGTTTCCCCTCCCCCTCCCTCACGGCTCACGGGGTGTTAGCCTAATCAATGAGCCCTGGCAAGGTACCTCTGCTCCGTCTATAGAGGACAGGCACAGAGGCGTCTGCAAGCAGGGCCCCCACCCCTCATGGAGACAGGTGAGGGGGGTCATGTGCTCCAGCCCCCGCTCCATTGTGAACGACGGGGCGGTCAATACACTAACCAAGCAAACACGTGACATGTCCGCGCCTCAGGGAGACGCCGACAGAATCTAACGAGAAGGGGGGCACGTCAGATGCCCACAGGCAACCACAAGCTTCACACGTTCACAAAAGCAATTGTGTTCAAGCTGCTGTGTGTGTAAACAAATCAGAGCTGAATCAGATTCCTCTTCCTGTTATCCGAAGGGAACTGGGCTCTCTATCACCAGACAATTTAAAGTCTGCCAAACATAAAGAATTACCTCCACATTCTCACGTTACAGCTGTCCCTTTATTATTAATGAGTGACACGCAATGTCCAAGCAGTGATCCGGCAGCACGTGACCTTTCTCACTGTGCTGGTTCAGCTCTGCTCTTAAACAATATTCCCCCAACGGGTGAAACACAGACCCTGGCCGGTTTGCCTGGTTCCGACACTCTGTTAAGACAGAGGACCAGTAAACTGGACCTATCCAGAGAACAGATTGGGGTCAGGAGATCTGCTCGTTTACAAAATTTGCAGTTTCTCAGTCCCATGACCCCAAACAAGGAGAGAGAAAACAGACATTCTGCTCTACCTCTGTCTAATAAGGACGACAGGCTCTCTGTGATCCTCCATTCGAGCCTCTGAACGAGGTTAAGATAGATTTGTTATCTTATAAAACCGCTCTACTCTTGGCACTTTGCTCGGCGAAACGCGTGGGTGACCTCCATGCATTGTCTGTACATCCAATGTGTACCAGATTTGCCCCTGACGGGTCAAAGGTCACCCTAAGGCCTAATCCCGCATACATCCCCAAGGTCTTGACTTTAAACCATAGGAGTCTGGACTTTGATCTCTCCTCTTTTCCACCTGCTCCTGTCCTCACTCAGGAGCAGGAAAGGCTGAAGGCTCTCTGCCCCGTGAGAGCTTTACGCACTTACATGCAGAGAACAGCGGAATGGAGAAAAACAAATCAACTGTTCGTGTGCTTTGCAGCACCTGCTGCCGGAAAGGCCCTATCAAAACAATGCCTCTCACATTGGGTGACTGAGGCCATTAAAAGGGCATACAGTAGCAAAGGTCAACAGGTGTCCTCTGGAGTGCACGCTCACTCGACTAGGGGCTTGGCCACTTCGTGGTCACTGTTCAAGGGTGTACCAGTTGCAGACATTTGTGCTACTGCGAACTGGAGCTCATTAAACACTTTTGCAAAGCATTACAGTTTCGATGGTACTGCGTGTGATGTCACTCAGGCTGTTCTTTCTAACACACAGTAGAAAGTAGCCTTGAGATGCCTGCTGGTCAAGGGCAGACGTTCACACTAGCATGCATTTTACTGAGCATTTCAAGGGCGTGAAATAATTACGTTCCCATAGCAAGTATGTTGCACCGAGAGAACTTGACTGAAAGGGAACTGAAAGTTATGCACCATAACTCATGTTCCCTGAAGGAAGGGAACGAGGTGCAACATATCTGGCCCATTTCAATGCTGAAAGCTCGGTGAAGTGCAATTTTGGAGAAAGATGGATGGGCATCAGTCACTTATATACCCAGAAGGCGGGTCCTCTGGCGCAACGTTGATGCCCTAGCCGTAAAGGCGTGAATGTATTCTTTCAGGTAATCGCGTGGGGGCGCAATTCCCATAGCAAGTATGTTGCACCTCGTTCCCTTCCTTCAGGGAACATGAGTTATGGTGCATAACTTTCATTTTTCTCTCCCGGATGCAGTGGATGACACGGAAAGCATCATTCCCCCTTCTTGTGTGGTGGGCGCCCTTACCTGGGCCATTGAAAAAGAGATCCATGAGGCGCAGAGACTGGAACCATATCCGGTTAACCTGGCTCCACACAAGTAAGCTTTCATGTCACCCTGGTGTCTCACGTATGCTATCTTCTGCTAAAAGACATTTCTGGTTGCCCTCTATGGCCCACAATGTTAAATAATGCGTGGGTGCTTGTGTTACATGTGCAAAAAACAAACCAGGCAATCAGCCCCCGGCAAGACTCCTACAACCACTACCAATCCCCAACAGACCCTGGTCACACATCTCATTAGATTTTATCACCGGTCTTCCTCCATCTGAAGGTAATACAGTCATACTCACCATCATCAACCGATTCTCCAAAGCTGCTCATTTCATTCCACTACCCAAGCTCCCTTCTGCTTTTGAAACCGCTCAGTTAATGGTACAACATGTGTTCAGAACCCACGGCATCCTTTCCAATGTCATTTCGGATCGAGGGCCCCAATTTATCTCACAGGTTTGGCGCAACTTTTGTAAAGCCCTGGTGCCTCCTCGAGTTTAACCTCTGTGTACCATGCACAGACTAATGGACAAGCAGAGAGGTACAATCAAGAGTTGGAGATAACCCTCAGATGCATAGTGGAGTGTAACCCCTCTGCTTGGAATAATCACCTGGCCTGGGTGGAGTATGCCCACAACTCCCACACCTCTGCAGCTATAGGTATGTCTCCTTTTGAAACATCATTGGGATATGCTCCTCCTTTGTTACGCAGTCAGGAGACTGAGATTGCTGTACCATCGGTACAACATCACTTCCGACTATGTTGCAGAATCTGGCGCCAAAACAAAGCGGCACTGCTTAGATCAGCTGAACAGAACAAACGCTTTGCTGATTGCCACCGTTCCTTTGCTCCTGTGTACCAAGTGGGGCAAAGAGTTTGGCAGTCCACCAGAGACATCGACCTGAAGGACATGCCGAAAAAGATGGCCCCACGCTTCATCTGTCCATTCCCCATTGAAATAATAATCAACCCATCTGCAGTCCGGCTCCTTTTGCCCTCCTCTAAACACAGACTCTACAATCCATCCTGCATTTCACATGTGCCAGGTAAAACCAGTTTCTCAGAGTCCTCTTTGCCCACCAACCGACCTCCCTCCACCTACCCATCTCATCGATAACCATCCAACGTTCACCGTCGGTCGCATCATGGACGTGAGGCGCAGGGACAGAGGCTTCCAGTACTTTGTGGACTGGGAAGGATACGGCCCGGAGGAGGGATCTTGCATACTGCGCTCTTTCATCCTTGACCCCAGACTCATCTCTGCCTTTTTCAGGGACCACCCTGAGAAAAGGCACAGGTCGCCAAGAGGCGATTTTTGATGGGGGGGGGGGGTGTACTGTAAGATTATGACCTTCTACATCTCCTGGATCCAAGATAGCCACCAATTAACACCACCTGCAGGTCATCTAGTCATCAGGGATCCAGCTGTACTTACGGCTGTAGTCGAGCTCTACTCTCCGCTGGAGAATTCACCTCCCTTCATGGTAATATGCTTCTGGCCTGGTTGTAGTTTAAGAAGGAGTTGTCTAAGCTCTCTCTTTTTATGATCACAGTTACCTGTGTCTCCTCGTGTTCCTCCATGACCTGTCGTTCTGGACACCAGTGCCTCCTGGACCTTAGTGCCTCCTGGACCTTCTTGCCTACACTCTCTTGCCTTGTGTTCCTCCTCCGTGGCTTCTCAAACCAACGCCATTCTCCCTTCACCTCCAGCTCCTGAAAGGAAACAGAATCATCAAATTACTGTTCAAGACTAACCTTACGTCTGTGGATCCACCTGACGTTTTTCCTCCCTTTCCAGGGTTCCCAGTGGAGGATCAACTGTATCATATTCAGAGTCAGAGAGTCAGAGAGTCAGAGAGAATTTATTGTCATTTGCACCGCATGTAGTACATGTGTTGAAAACGAGATTATGTACACAGGGTCCCAGTTACATCCAACAACAACAAATGCAAGAGAAAAACAATAATAACATCTAGGATTAACTAAGAGAGACATCAGCTAGTAATACACTAAGCCCTAATGTAGTAGAAAAACATCATTATAAACAGCAGCACGAACATGAGTCATTATGAGCAGATGGTCACAGATGAACGCAGCAACAAGAAACAGATCAGTATCAACATGATGTGACATTTTGCAGTGTTTATTCTTATTATTTATTTATTCATGAGTCTGACAGCCTCAGGGTAGAAGCTGTTCCTCAGTCTAGTGGTTCTACATTTGATGCTCCTCAACCTCCGTCCCGAGGGGAGTGGTGCAAAGAGTGAGTGTGCTGGGTGAGTGAGGTCTTTCATGATGCAGGTGGCTCTTTTTCTGCATCTGGAGGTGTAAATGTCTGTGATGGTGGGGAGACTGACTCCCACAGACTTCTGTGCAGCCTTCACCACTCTCTGTAGAGCTTTCCTCTCTGCAACTGTGCAGCCTCCATGCCACACGTTGATGCTGGAGCACAGGACGCTCTCCACTGCACACCTGTAGAACGAGGTGAGGACTGAGCTTCTCAGACCAGCTCGTCTCAGCCGTCTGAGGAAGTAGAGTCTTTGATGTCCTTTCTTGATCAGGCTGGTGGTGTTATTGCTCCAGCTGAGGTTATCATTCAAGTGTACACCCAGGTACTTGTAGCTGGAGACCACCTCCACCGCAGATCCACCTATATACAGTGGGGTGTGGGTGTGTTTGTTCCTTCTGAAGTCCACAATCATCTCCTTCGTCTTCTTCACATTCATGTGAAGGTTGTTCTCTTTGCACCAGCTCTCCAGATGTTCCACCTCCTGTCTGTAGCTGGATTCATCATTATCTGTGATGCATCCCACCACAGCTGTATCATCTGCAAACTTAACAATATGACAGCCTGGATGTGTGGCTGTACAATCATATGTGAGCAGAGTGAACAGAAGAGGGCTCAGCACACATCCTTGAGGAGAGCCAGTGCTGAGGGTGATGGTGGAGGAGGAGAAGTTGTGGATCTTCACGGACTGTGGTCTGTTTGTTAAGAAGTCTAGTACCCAGTTACAGATGGAGGGGCTTAGTCCAAGTGTGGATAGTTTGTCTATCAGAGTTTGGGGGATCATGGTGTTGAAGGCAGATGTGAAGTCCACAAAGAGCAGACGCACGTATGAGTCCTTCTGATCCAGGTGGGTGAGAGCAGTGTGGACCACAGAGGAGATGGCGTCCTCTGTTGATCGGTTCTCGCGGTATGCATATTGATGAGGGTCCTCGCTGATGTTGACGGTTGTCTTGATGTGGGACATGACCAGTTTCTCAAAACATTTAGCGACTATCGGGGTGAGAGCCACCGGTCTATAGTCATTCAGACCAGTCACTGTGGAGCTTTTTGGGACTGGGATGATGGTGGCAGTCTTCAGGCAGGTGGGAACTGACTCCAGTGAAAGTGAGGTGGTGAAGACGTCAGCCAGCACCTCACAGAGCTGGTCCGCACATTCCTTCAGAACTTTCCCTGGGATGTTGTCTGGACCCGTAGCTTTATGAGGGTTGATCCTTCTGAGACTACCTCTCACTTCTGCTGCGGTCACTCAGCACTGTAAATAATAAACACTGTTAAACTTTTATTCCTCTACGAGTCTTGCTTGTCTCGGTCTCGTGTTCTATGGGTCTCCTGAGTTATGATAGTTCCCTGAGAGTAAACGCTGGATGGTGAGATGTAGAATACCCTGTGTATTCACCTGGCTTTTGCTTCTTGAGCTTATAAACCTTTTGTTTTCTCAAGTGTACCTTTTTAGGCGAGTAGCCCAATCTTTGAGCCATTGTTTGGCAGTCTCTGCAGGGGTCACCAACTTTTTTGAGACTGAGAGCTACTTCAATGGAATTGAGTACCACAAAGGGCTACTTGTTTGATACAAACAATTTTTCACAGCTCACATTTAATTATAGTATTAATAATTATATATTTACATCAGAGAGTCAGAGTCAGAGAGATTTATCTGTCATGTGCATCTCATGTGATACATGTGGTGGAACGAGATTATGTACGCAGGGTCCCAGTTACAGTCAACAATAAACTGTAAAAGAAAAGCAAGATATGAACTAAGAAAAATATCAGCTAAACAATACACTAAGCACTAATAGCATAGAAACTTTACGTCAAACAGCAGCACAAACATGAGTCTGTGAGTAGATGAGCATACATGAACACAGCAACATGAAACAGATCAGTAGCAACATGATGTGATTTTTCACAGTGATCATCTTGGTTAGATAATCATGAGTCTAACAGCCTCAAGGTAAAAGTTGTTCCTTAGTCTAGTGGTTCTACACTTAATGCTCCTTAACCTCCTTCCTGAGGGGAGTGGGGCAAAAAGTGTGTGTGCTAGGTGAGTGGGGTCCTTAATGATGCAGGTGGCCCTCTTCCTGCATCTAGAGGTGTAAATGTCTGTGATGGTGGGGAGACTGACTCCAACGGCCTTCTGTGCAACCTTCACCACTCTCTGCAAAGCTTTTCTTTCTGCAGCTGTGCAAACTATATGCCACATGTTAATGCTGGAGCACGTGATACGCTCTACTGCACACCTCTAGAAGGAGGTGAGGACTGAGCTTCCCAGACCTGCTCATCTCAGCCGCCTGAGGAAGTAGAGTCTCTGATGAGCTTTCTTGATCAGGCTGGTAGTGTTGTTGCCCCAGCTGAGGTTGTCATTCAGGTGCACACCCAAATAATTGTAGCTGGAGACCACTTCCACTGCAGATCCTCTTATGTTCGGGGGGTGTAGGTGAGTTTGTTCCTTCTGAAGTCTACAATCATCTCATTTTTCTTCTTCACATTGATGTGAAAGTTATTCTCTTTGCATCAGCTCTCCAGGTGTTCCACCTCCTGCTTGTAGCTGGACTCTCCCTTTCAGCTGTGACGACAACCAATCACCTGTAAATAAAAGTTCACTTACCTTTTGTACTCCTAACTCTGTCTTTACAGAATCTGTTTGCTTACTTGGGGGTCGACGTTGATACAAACCTGATAGTATGTCCCAACCATTGTACCCACCCAAGCAAGACTGAGGAGGTAAAGACTCAGCTAGGACCAAAAGAAAACACTGAACCTCTAAACTTAACTTTACAGCAGATTTTTACGTAGCATCAAACAACCCAGGACAACCTACGGGAACTGGGTGGTATGGTGTTCTCTCTTCAAAAAGAAATGGCGGCCCAAGCTTCAGCTTTGACTCAGTCTACCCTTAGGACTAACAGTCCATACCCCAAGGAACCTGACGTTCAACCATCAGAAATTTTTGAAGGTAACACACGCAAATGTGGTGGCTTCGTCCTTCAGTGTAACTTGACATTTAACCGCTCACCCATTACATATTCATCCAATTCTGCCCACATAACATATGTGGTTAGTGCTTTAAAAGGAGAAGCGCTCCAGTGGGCAAATGCCTACCTTCGAAGACGCCCCATCGAGACTCTGACATTTGCCACCTTCCTGAAGGATTTTCTACGGGTCTTCGACCATCTTTTGCAGCAGGAGGCAGCCCAAAAACTTTTGACATTACGTCAGGGGAAAGAGACGGTGTCCAAATTCGCCATCCACTTCTGCATCATTGCTAAGGAGTCTGGCTGGGGTGAGACAGCATTACGTAGTGCTTTTATTAACGCTCTAAACAAATGGATTAAAGATCAACTGGTCACCCGGGACATTCCCTCAGATTTGGATGACATAATCTCCTTGGCTATTCAGATCGACAACAGGTTTCGTGAGAGCCTCTTAGAAGAGAACTACAAATCCCATGAACTTCTCCTTCCCAAAAGCCCATCAGTAGTACAGAAGATACTGGTTGGTACCACTTCTTTGTCTCCTGAAAATAATTTGAGCTTACCAGTAATTATCTGCGTTAATGCTGTTAACTTTCCCATCCAGGCTCTGATTGATTTCCAGTGCTGAACAGAATTTAATTAGCAGAAACCTGGTGGAAGAATTTCAAATTCCCACCATCAACATAACCCCAGCCATCACTGTCTCTGCCCTCACTGAGCAAACCATCTCCTCCATTTCATTAAAAACAATAAAGATATTGTTTGTAGTGTCTGGAAATCACAGAGAGATGGGTGAGTTTTTCATTTTTGACTCTCCTACACAACAATTTATCTTGGGTCATCCCTGGCTTGAATTGCACAACCCTCAAATTAACTGGGTCGAAAATAGAGTTGAGAAATGGAGAGAGAGATGTTCTTTGAGATGCCTCCGCTCAGCCATCTCTCCATGTTTACCTCTTAAACAGAAGGGTGAAAACATTGACCTCTCTGTAGTAGTACCTTCAATCTACCACTCAATTGTGCCAGTCTTTATTAACAAAAGGCATTATCTCTGCCACCACACAGGCCATATGACTGCGCTATTGATTTACTCCTTGGAGCTCCTTTACCAACAAGCAGACTTTATAATTTATCTGGGCCTGAAAAGACATCCGTGAAGGACTATATTGATGACTCTTCAGGTATCTTCAGGTATCTTCAGGTATCTTCAGGTATCTTCAGGTATCTTCAGGTATCTTCAGGTATCAGGTATTATCCGCCCTTCTACTTCACCAGTGGAGGTTAGGTTCTTCTTTGTGGCAAAAAAGATAAAACTCTAAGACCTTGTATCGATTATAGGGGACTTAATAAAATCCCCTATAATAATAGACTTAATAAAATTACCATTTTATTATCATGGGCGGCCGTGGCGTAGTGGTAATGGCAGTCGTCCCCCGATCGGAAGGTTGGCGGTTCAAATCCTGGTTCCTCACACCATGTGTCGTTGTGTCCTTGGGCAAGACACTTAACCCCAAGTTGCTCCCGGTAGGACTGGAAAGTACCTTGCATGGTAGTCTGCCGCTGCCGGTGTATGAATGTGTGTAGCATTCAATGTGTGTAGCACTTTGAGATTTTCACTAATGAAAAGTGCGTTATAAATTGAATTCATTATTATTATTATTACCATCAAAAACAAATACCCACTCCCCTTAATCGACTCTGTCTACGAACAACTTGAGGGAGCTACTATCTTCACTAAACTTGATCTTCGCAATGCGTATCATTTAGTGAGAATTTGTAAATGTGATGAATGGAAGACAGCTTTTAAAACTCCTTTGGGACATTTTGAGTACCTTGTTATGTCATTTGGACTAAATAACACCCCAACAGTTTTTCAAGCTCTCGTTAATGATGTTCTCAGGGATTTCCTCAGCGTCTTTGTATTCGTATACCTGTCGACGTTCCAAGTCTGCTCATTTCATTCCCTTAGATGAGACTCATCTATTCCAAAGATGAAGAGCAACATACTCAACATGTGAAAGCTGTTCTCCAGAGATTGTTAGAAAACCAGCTTTTTGTCAAAGTGGAAAAATGTGTTTCACGCTATCACTGTGACATTCCTAGGGTTCATCTTTGAGAGAGGACAGGTTTAATCTGACCCTGAAAAAAACAAGGCTGTAGTGGAGTGACCTACTCCCGTCAACAAGAAACAATTACAATGGTTCCTGGGGTTTGCTAATTTTTACTAATGGTTCATTAAAAACTATAGCAAAGTCGCCACTCCTCTGACTCAGCTTACCTCTACTCTTAAAAGGTTCAACTGGACACCCGAAGCTGATGCTGCTTTTAATGATCTCAAACATATTTTCTCTACAGCCCCCATTTTATCACATCCTGATGACAAGAGGTAGTTTATCGTGGAGGTCGACGCCTCTGACTCAGGAATAGGGGCTGGCTTACTGCAAAGAGCACTCAATGATGGAAAACTTTACCCATGTGCCTTTTTCTCATCGTTTGTCTGCTGCTGAGACCAACTATGATGTCGGCAACCAAGAGTTATTGGCCATCAAACTGGCATTAGAAGAGTGGAGACATGGGCTAGAAGGAGCTGAACTTTCCTTCATAAAATGGACCAATCACAAAAACCTAGTCTACCTCCAGGAGGCCAAAAGACAACGCCCGATAGGCCAGGTGGTCCTTGTTTTTTGCTAGATTCAATTTTTCTATCACATATATTCCAGGGTCCTGCAATGT
Source organism: Garcialebias charrua (assembly GCA_038048925.1). Lineage (NCBI taxonomy): Eukaryota > Metazoa > Chordata > Actinopteri > Cyprinodontiformes > Rivulidae > Garcialebias > Garcialebias charrua. The sequence continues at coordinate 10,435 of JBBPBX010008697.1, forward strand.
CAAACCAGATGCCCTCTCACAACAGTTCTCCACAGCCGAGGGTCCGGGCACCCCTGAGAAAATCCTTCCTTCTTCTTGTAAGGTGGGTGTCATGATTTGGCCTATTGAGAATGACATTCTGGAGGCCCAATAGACTGAACCAGACCCCAGTATCGACCCTCCTGGGAAAATGTTTGTTCCTACAGCCATGGTGGGTAAAGTTTTGGATTGGATCCATACAGCCAGGTTTTCCTGCCACCCTGGTATTAGATGCATGCTTCAACTCATTAAAGCATCCTTTTGGTGGCGTAACCTTTAAAGATGTCAAGGATTTCGTTTCAGCCTTCCCCACATGCACCCGGAACAAGCACAGCAACCAGCCCTCTGCCGGCCTGCTTCTACCACTTCCCATCTCCAGCCGGCCCTGGTCACATATCACCTTGGACTTCGTCACTGGTCTCCCCATTTCAGATGGCAACACAGTTATCTGCACCATTGTCAACCGTTTTTCCAAGTCTGCTCATTTCATTCCCTTACCTAAACTTCCCTCTGCTCTTGAGACTGCCCAGGTTGTCACTGAACATGTCTTTCAACCTTCATGGCATCCCTCAGGCCATTGTCTCCGACCGTGGACTGCAGTTTGTTTCTCAAGTGTGGAAAGGGTTTTGTCGAGCTTTGGAGGCAACTACCAGCCTCAAGTCTGGATACCACCCTCAATCCAACTGCCAAACAGAACCTTGCAACCAGGAACTGGAAACAACCCTGAGGTGCATTATTAAAGGTGGTGTGACATGATTTTGGAACTATGCATAAAGTGGCACAACATACAGTATATATGTTACATCATTCAGCTATGTTCGTTTTTACAAGCAAAATTATAAATCTATGAAAATTTGATTTAAAAGTGATTTTAAAATTGGCGCCGTGTTTTGTCAAGGGACATCCAAGTACTTACGCATACAACGTCGTGACGTAGGGACCAGCACGGTTGTCTGCCGCTGCTCTTAGCATGCAGTGTAATTGTCTTCAAGATCGCCTATTTTCTTTTGTATAACTTGAAAAATGCCGGTATGTTGTGTCGCATTTGGGTGTTCTGACATCGCCAGCCCTGTAGACGATTACAATCGGGTTCCAGCCCTTCACCCTCAGAACTTTGCTCATCTGAAATGTCGGATTTCCCCTCGCACCACCTTGTTTACTGAACGGTAAGAGTCAAATAAATACGGGTGCAGACCTAAATTAGAACCAGCTGTTTCTTGTTCATCACTCGAACTAACATCGGCTTCCCAAACTGAAGACAAATCGCTCAAATCTTCACTTAAATTGCTTAATTCCTCGGTTTGTATATTCTCTGCCATAGCTATTTACAATGTGCGTTCTGGTGATTGCGTCATAAAATGCGTCGGCATTTGACGCCTGCTTTCTCCGCCTGAAAACTGCGACGCTCTGAAGAGAACTGTTTTATTAAAAAATACTTTTATATATTCATTATTCGAAGCATCTATGTACAAAAAAAATCAAAGCTGAGTAGCTACTCTGCCAGTTTATGCATAGTTCCAAAATCATGTCACACACACTTTAACAATGACCCCTCATCCTGGACCCAACATCTGCCTTGGATTGAGTATGTCCACAACTCTCAAACCTCGGCTGCCACTGGAAAATCTCCCTTTGAGGTTGCAATGGGTTTCGCTCCTCCATTGTTCCCTTCGCAAGAGCCTGATGTGGGCGTCCCATCCGTCCACCTTCACATCAGACGTTGCCGTAAAATCTGGCATCAGACAAGAGCAGCTCTGTCCAAATCTTCGGAGCAGAACAGGCGTTTCGCAGACAGACTTCGATCCAAGGCTGCAGAGTACAAAGTCGACCAAAAGGTATGGCTTTCTACTAAGGACATAACTTTGAAAGATACCCCCAGGAACCTCTCCCCCAGGTTCATGGGACCGTTTCCTGTTGTGAAGGTGGTCAATCGGTCGGTGGTGCATCTACAACTCCCGCCGTCCATGAAGATACACTCTACCTTCCATGCGTCTCACATTAAACCAGTCACCACAGCCCTCTACACCCTCCGACCAACCTCCCTGTCTCATAGACAATGAACCAGCCTTCTCGGTACGATACCTTTTGGACGTACGGCGTTGTGGTCGGGGAGTCCAGTACCTGGTGGATTGGGAGGGCTACAGTCTGGAGGAGTGGTCTTGTGTTCCTAGATCTCAGATCCTGGACCCTGGACTCATCTCCTCCTTCTTTA
>JBBPBX010008697.1:12768-32290 GCA_038048925.1 Garcialebias charrua
AAGGGGGTGATATAATAATTTTTTTCTTCTTTCTGCACTCTTTTCATTCAGTGTTCTTTTTGATTAATTAGTTTTATTTTGTCTCTTTTAAATGAATGAATAAATGAATGAAATAAAATATTAAATAGCTTTACATCTGCTAAGTTCATGGTAACCAACACAAACATGTTCCTGCTTTTAGTATTTTACATTGCTTTATAGTGTAGCTGTTTATGTTTCGTTTTTTTAATACAGATTTCTTGTGATTTTTTTATTAATATGCTTTTTTATGATTGTTTACTGTTGGCTGCAAGTATCAAGCTGCGAAATCCTTCATTTTCTACAGCTGATAGCTTTTGGTCATTAATTATGATGAAGTTTTTCAACTTCTCGGTGAACATTTAAGCTCTGTGGCTTCAGCGGTGTGTTTTTCTTGTTCAATCTGGGGCGGGCGCTCTGATTTCGGTCAGCCGCTCTCAGCCTGTCCCTCCTACAAGACGATCAGACAGCGGGTCGGACTGGACTCAGCTGGCCACAGTCGGTCTCCCTGTTTCGGTTCAGCGAGAGTGGCGTCCCGCTGAAGCCCAAGAGCTCGAATGTCCAACGTAAAACTAACTTGACTGCGGTTTAATATGGTGCTATGGCTCTGCAGACATTGCACGTTGCTGTCTTGTGGTGTTTAAGCGTACAATACTTCCACCCAACGGGCACATTACAATGAAAAAATGGCTAGCTGTTAGCTTAAAAGTCCACTGACATGATTTTTCTACTATTCAAAAAATTGCTCAATATATATATATATTTTATCATTTAAATATGTTCGTTTTTGCAAACAAAATGATAAATCACTTTAATTTTGCTTTAAAAGTGATTTTGAACTTCAAGCCGTGTTTAATCATGGGAAATCCGATTACACACGAACGCACCATCTGTGACGTAGTGTGCAGAGTGTGAGGCAGAGGGCTCTGGTCTCTTTAATAGCAGACAATTTAAAACCCAACAAATTTAGCAATCTATGTGAAGATCTGAGCTATTTGTCTTCATTTTGGGAAGCAGAAAATAGTTTGGGTGATGGAACAAGAAACAACAAGATCTAATTTAGGTCTGATGCAGTATCAGACTGACCTTCATGTCGAGCTGCACACACCGTGCACCGTGACAAGCCCAGAGCTCTGCCTCACACTCTGCACACTACGTCACAGATGGTGTGTTCGCTTGTAATCGGATTTCCCATGATTAAACACGGCTTGAAGTTCAAAATCACTTTTAAAGCAAAATTAAAGTGATTTATCATTTTGTTTGCAAAAACGAACATATTTAAATGATAAAATATATATATTTTGAGCAATTTTATGAATAGTAGAAAAATCATGTCAGTGGACCTTTAAGAGCTACTCACTCAGTCCGCACGCTGTAGCTGCCTGCAAACTATGAAATGGATTTCCTGAATGTGAGGCAGGTCACATTACAGTACTCTGGGTTCATGAGACATGACTCCGGATCGGATCGGCCCTATCCCTACTACCGTTGCATTGTGGGGAATGTAGTGTTGGTGCGTTCAAAACACCAGCGGGCGGCTGTGGCCTGCGGGCCGTTTCTAATAGTAATTAAATATCATCCAGGGGGCCATAGATAATTAATTTGCGGGCCAGATCTGGCCCGCGGGCCTTGACTTTGACATATGTGATCTAAACAGTCAGTAATTTCTTACCTTTGAGTTTTTCAGTAACAGTTAGGTGTACTGGCATCTGAAAGTCTCCTTTGGCACAGTAATACCAACCACTGTTCTCTGGACTCAGTCCACTCAGAGTCACAGTGAATGTGTTATAACCGCTCTTGTTCAGGGTTACTCTGGTTCTATCTATTAATCCAGATCCTTTGGTCACACAGCTGCTGTTCAGCTTACACCATTTCATCTCTCCATCAGCTGTGTAGTGACAGTTTATAGTGATCTTTTCTCCAATAAATCCTGTCACTGTCTGATTATCCACATACAGACTGGGTGGACCTGAACGGGAAACAAATAATGCAGAACATAAAATTGTTGACAGCCATCAGTGATTACAAAACTCACATGGGCTTTGACAGTAAAATTATAAAATAAATGTTTCTCTTAAACTGAACATTTTGATCAATGTTTTTTTTTTTTTTTAGCCCTTGGAACACCTTCTCACTTCATAGTACACTACCGGTGTATGAATGTCTGAATGAATGGGTGGATGGTTGGTATTGTAAAGCGCTTTGGGGCTCCTCACAGGGGGCTGGAAAGCGCTATATAAATAAGCTCCATTTACCATTTACCATTTAGTTTTTAGTTTTTGCTGGCAATACATTTAGAAAATAATATATATTTCCTGCCTTGTCTATTTCTTATAAATACAAAGTAAGTAGTATTAGCAGCAGTTTTTTTTAATACAAATAATAGTCTTACCTCTGTCTTCTTTGAAGTAAAATAACTGTCTGACATCAGGACCATTACGAATCTCCACAGCACACCAGTAAAAAGTGTTTTTATCAGCCAGCTCTTTCATAGTCACAGTAAAGATTCTTTGATTTTTGTCCTCAGAAATGGAATACTTTTGTGAATTTTGTTTATTGTTCGTTTTTGTTTCATATGAGCAGAAATCCCATGTATATCCTTTACATAAATATTTCTCCTGGTTTCTGTATTTTGATTCATAGAGACAGGGGATAATGACTGGAGCTCCAGCCTTTACAGAAACTTGGCTGATCGTTTTGATGCTGTGAATTCCTGTGAAAAGTAAATACAAAACTTCAATAATACAGTTAGTGTCTGACATTTATATATCACGTTTGAAATGACAATGTAATCAAATGTCACTAACCTGTTATGAATGTTGGGATAAGAAGAATCCTCAGAAGAACAGCCATACTGATGAAAGAGCAGAAAAAAGAACCGGTGCACAGCTGCATTGACTTCACTTCCTCATTTGTAGATATCAGCTTCTTGTAGGTTCTCAGTAAGTCATTTATGTGCCAAGTGTCTCCGCTAATTTAGATCCAAGTTCCTGCTAGAATTCTTGGTCAAACTGATACATTTTATGTCTACTCACTCTACCTTTAGCTTCAGAGCAAACAATGTAGCAGTATGAAAAAAATATAGAAAAAGGAGTGCACTGCTGACCGTATGGTGAAATTGTGGGTTGGCTGTGGTTTTTAAAAAGGTTTCAAGATAGCTTTTTGTTCGACCTATGACAATATACTTGGCTTGCAAAAAACCAACATTACATTAAAACACTTAAATTTATTTGAAATCTCAACCTTCAGTGGAAGATCTGTGCTGTTAGACTTAACCTTCCTACAGTGTTAGGGTCCGTAGTGACCCGTTTTAAATTTTAAATCATGATACTGTCTTTTAAATATTTTTTTTTTGCATCAAGGCTTTTTGACTTTGTCTGGAACCTTTATTTAAATAAAAGATTTTTTTTATTTATTTGTTTAAATTTAAGTTTTATTTTTTATAAAACAACATGCACTTGCCGCGCTAGGGTAATTTGTGACCCAGTTATGGTATAAGACTATCAACCAATAATCAGTGTCAAAACTGAAATCATAAACACACTGTGACCTCACTAACTTTGTCATACATATGTTATTTTAGAGATGTGTTCTAATACTTCTTAAAAAAAAACACTGTTTTGAGGGCATTTTTTGGCTGATTTAAGACGGGTCACAACTGACCCGTTAACATCATAAGTGCGTGCAGGATCTCGACCCGCTAGGAAGGTTAATAACAATCAGAGACCATTTCGTGGACATAGCTTGTTTTTTTATGTGCAAAAACACATGCACATGTTGTACACTTTAAATTATCAGTTCACATCTCTTGAATTTAGGTATGCTATTTTTAACAAGTGCACAGTATTTTTTCAGATCTTTTTATGCAGTAAATATGCACTTACTGTACAGTCTCATTACCGGTACATAAATAAAATCCGTAGTACAACAATCTGTTGTCTTTTGTTGCAAGTGCAATCAACTAAACACAAAAGAGTAATTGTAGTCACCTCTGACTACACCACCTTCTCGGATGAGAAGCGAAACGTCTTCTGTTACAAATAAAGTCCAGTTGATCTTGAATTGAACGCCTTTTTGATTTAGTCACCTCTGAGTCACATGCATAGAACATTCTGGATGAGGCAGTGAAGCAATTTCATCTACAGTGCCACAGCTGACAACCACAAAGACCTTAGTTTCACTGTCACTGATGCCACACACCGTAGGTCATGAGCATGTTAATGCAGTCCAAATCCAGTTCAACATAAAAAAGATGATAGATTTTCTGAAAAAATGTTGCAACGATGGTATGTCCTTCCAGTGGTATCAGGCCCACTGGTCCTATCTAAAGCGGTCCTATCTAAAGCGGTCACCATAACAAAAATAACACAAAAAAAAGAGCCATGACACCTCATGTTAGCTTTACTTATCCAGGTAAAAGAGTTTCATGCATTTCGGAAGTCAGAATATCCATCCCTCTCCCAGTAGATGTGTTGGACACAGGTATGGACTTGATGCTTGTCAGCACTTGCTCATTTACAAGATTGTCCATGCCCAGTTCATCTAATTCAGCTATGATGCATTCTCTTACTGTCTCAGAATCAGTGAAAGACTGCTCCTTTTTGCCAAGGATCCATGCCACATAGAGACTCAAGCAGGCCCTATTGAAAACAGTATGGCTACGCTAATAGTTTTCAGATCTTTTTTTTTTTGCTGGTGGATTTGAACCAGGAGGAAAAGTCTGGTCGAATCTACAGTGTTTGGTTAGAAAGGGCCTCACAGGTTGTAATCTTTTGCAACGGAGCTGCACTTGTTGAATTGCAGACACATTGGCTTTCTTTCAGCAGTTCCTGTAAAAACCTATTGTTCCATCCACTCACTGTTGAATTTTTGACATCAACTTTTCTTTTTTCAACTTTGACAATGACATAATGTCGCACTTTCTAGCTGCTTTTGTTTTCAATATACCGGTAACAGGATCACCTCTCTGACAAAAATATTTGTCATTTTTAATTTTCTAAATGATTTTCTCATTGATTTATTTCTTGATTTAGAATCTAGTTTAATTTAAAATGAGCTATTTGGCAGGGATAGTTATAAAGCTTTTTTTCATTCAAACTTTATTTATACAGGTTAATCCCATTGAGCCACTGGGACTCATTTACAAGAGAGACTTGAATTTTTACAAAGAGTGATGACAACAGCGGACAACGATGACAACAATAGACTATCATAAAAGGATGTGTACAAATTATTATTATTTTTCCTTTGGTTATTTAATTCGCAAATGTTTTGAATGAAGACACTGGTAGCCTTGTCATAGTTTTTATGACATCAGGGCAGGATTTTAACTTTACAACTTTACTATAATTTTGAGCAAACAAATTGTTTTTAAGTGTAAATCTTGGTAAATTCTTGTTAAAGTCCTCCCATGCATGCTCCCGCTGCCGCCATTTGGCAACCCATCAATTTTTGGCACAACACCGACCCACATTTCCGGGTTGTCAGCGCTCACTTGAACCAATTTGCGATGGATTTAATTCATTGGGCTGTTTCCTCTATAGATAAATTTTTTTCCACGAAGCGAACCGGGCCAGGAGAAACGGCTTGCCCCTCCGACACGCACGCTGTCGGATACATTATGGACTCGTGGGGCCAGTGGCAGCCAATGTGTCTGACTGTCCTGTCTGTCGAAGACGTGGAAGATTTGTGGATTATTGGGATATTGATGGCAGCTACTCTGTTTTTTGGCGTTGGCGGAGCTGTCTGCTACTGGAAGCTGAGGAAGACTGAGGCGGCTATCAGCGCGCTGGCGAAACTTCCTGATCAGCAAGATTCTCTGATCCGGGCTATGAGCTCCACATCCCAGCTGTTGTACGAACTGAACCGCACGATGGGAGCAGCGGTAGACCACCGCGGACCTGCGGTGCATTTTGGAACTCGTTTACAGCCGTCCGGACTCAATCAGGGCACAGATGGGGGTTCGTAGCTCGGAACCTCATATGATTCGGCGATTTTGGACCTGAACAGCACCTGGACTTGGAAGGCTGCAGTCAAAAGAACGCTGTGGCCTGAGCTGAAGATAAACAAAAAGAGTATCTAATCTGGACTCTGGCGGCCTTGAATGAAGGCCGTGTGGAAATTCTTCTCCTGGAGTCGAAAGCTGAGAGAACACGCTGCCCCCCCTCCCCCCAGAGATCTCTGTGTGTGCGCTTGGATGGCGCCGAGCTGAGACAACTGCTGACTGTGCTTATCTGAATGTTACTCACAGACTTGATCTCCTTGCTTGTCATCAAACTGCAACATGTCTTGTCTCTCTGTGCTTATGCTGGTAGAGTTTTTGGGACTTTATCATGGAGTGTCTTAAGAAGACAAGTTATGATAGATTCTTTTTTTGAATACCAATGATACCTATCTGTATTTTCCTTTTTCCATATCTGATTGTGGTGGCGCGGTTTCAGACTGCTGCGACTTCGTGCACTCGTCCCTATCTTAAGACGGATGTGCGTAATCAATTACGTTGTTTTGTGCCCCGGTGCAATGACAATGTCAATAAAGATATATTCTATTCTATTCTATTCTATATATGGCAACGCAACGTATTTATGGATTTTTCTACTTTTTTAGACATATTTGGTCTGATGCAACTTATAGGGTGGTGCGACGTGCACAGTGGAAAATATGGTAAATAGATTGGTGTGGGTGTCCTCTCCCAGAAAATTTTGTATAAAGTAGATGTAATTTCCTGCATTTCCTTCATTTGGTGTATTTTAACAGGTTGTTAAACATCTACATTTACCTACATTTGTAGGTGTGCTTCTGTCAAGCACCCCCCGATGGAATTGTGCAGTAAGTCGGGCTCTGTCCCTGCTCGTTGTTGTCTGACTCCATATGTGAACCTACAGGTGCATGTGTACTGCCTGCATACAACTGCCTGGTTAGCTTGACACGCACACCCCACCACTCCTTTAGGGGCAGATATTTTTTAAGGTCATGGAAATGCTACTTGATGGGGCAGATCGTATGTAAGTGGCTGTTGTAGTGGAAATGAGTGTTTATGTAATTATTTTCTGTTTACATATCCAATATAAGTTTTATTTGTTCAAGCAGTCAGCCTGGACCAGAGCAAACAGTTACTGGAACACACCCTGGCAAATAAGAGAGTTCCCGGATCCTGTTCTGGCAGGATCCAGCTTAAATTAATCACTGCATCAGGGTAAACTCAATCCATTTTACGAACGAGTTAATATTTTTTTTTTTTTAAAGCCAGGAGAGAAACTTAAAAAAAAAAAAAAATGAAATCATAAAATTTCCCTCAGAGAAGCAATGCTGTGATTGATAACAGATCATCTCCATAACAGGATCACACCTCTAACGAAAAGTCAGTCATTTAAGATTTTACACATGTTTCTCCAACAGATTTTTGAAAAATTTCATTTAAATCCAGGTATTTATGTTTTTTTAATGAACTTGTTCGTGGTTAGACTGAGCTCACCACCATCTGAATAGCCATATGTATTTCTTTCTTTCTTTCATACACACATAAACACCATTGTTTTCATTGTAGTCACCATTGAGGCATGGATCCCTCTTTTTAACGTTTGTTTTTTCTTCTTTCAGCTGCTCCCTTCGTCAGGGGTTGCAACCAAGTCGCACGAAAACCTGGCAATTATTTTTATGCCGTATGCCCTTCCTGACGCAACCACAGACCACCAAGCAAGTTTGCAATAACTACCATTATTGCTCAAAAATTAGAAATACATTCAGAAAGCTAAAGAATGCAAGAGATGTTTGAATAAAATACACAGGAAATTTTACAGTCTACAGCTTTTTATGAAATATTTGTGTTTACAAAAACAAACAAACATGCAAACCATATATTATGTTGCATTTCCTTTTTCCAATTAAGTGACTTATCAATCACCAGAGGTCATAGAAGAAGGGTACCGTACACATGCTATCATGGTGCAAACTTTTCTATTCCTTATTAAGGTGAACGTTTAAAAGTAATATAATAAAACAAAGAAATGTGCTCATTGACCTTTAAGACAAATGAGTGTGTTTCACTGAACAGTTTTGCATTTTTATGCAAGAATGATTTTGAAACTGTTAAAAAATGCAGAAAGAGGAAGTAAAACAAAAGGAAGTAACAGAAGGAACTTTAGAAACAAAATGCACACATGTTGCACCTGTTAAGTTGCTGCTCTGTACTTTCATCCATTTTGTTTCTTGACAGTCTCGTCAATAAACATCAGATAATCAAGTGTTCAGTTATTATTCACATGTAAACAGAGCTTAAAACTTGCAGCATTAGCCCTGATACCCAATCTATTGCCCTCTAATTTACACATTCATGTATGTCACCAAAGCATTTCTTTTGGCTAACAGAGACTCTAATGCAGGGGTCACCAACCTTTTTGAAACTGAGAGCTACTTCATGGGTATGGAGTCATACAAAGGGCACCAGTTTGATAAACTCTTCAGAAATAACAAAGCGTACATTGAAAAAAAAGTATAATAAACACACTTTTAAGAACATATTTTTAAGATAGACATTTTAAAATATATATAAATACAAAAAAAGAATAACAACTGAATAAAATAAAATTTTAAATGTAGCTTAGTAATGAGTTGTGCTATTTTTAGAACAGGTCCGGGGGCACCTCAAATGGTCCTTGGGGGCACCCGGGTGCCCACGGGTACCATGTTGGTGACCCCAGCTCTAATGGCTCTCCATGGTGAGGGGAGTTACTTTAATCTACATGTGAATCATGCCTACTTATAAAATTGTTTATAGCCAACAAACGTCACACAACTCTAATTTACTTTGATCTTAAAATGATACTCCAAGAACTCTTTTTGTCAGCCTAGAACAAACATAAATGTAAAGCTGCTCAATGTAAAATTGCAGCTAAAGACATAACAAAAATAATAGTTCCAAATCTTTTTGATTACATTTGGGGTTTAATACAGGATTTAAAAATACCTAAAAACTGTACAGGAATTCAAAAAAGGCGTTCAATACAGGATCAACTGGACTTTATATGTAGATTTCATCATGTCCTGGACGACTGAGAATCTTCACCAGCATGTACAGGAATTATACAAAAGTGTTAAGAACTCATCTGAAAATCTGATGTTTTTCAAAGAATATGCATACAGTATTTAGAACACAACAAAACGTGTTATTTTCAGAAAACCACTTCTATCGACAAGCAGAAACCTATCAACGAAATGAAATACAATAGTCCCTCGTTTATCGCAGGTGTTTGGGAACACGCACACCAGCGAATAAGTGAAAACTCGGAAAGTAGGGCTACAGTAGTCCTAGTTCAAGTTCAGTTCAAGTTCAGTTCAAGTTCGGTAAACTTTGTCATGATATGTGCCACAATCGCACTCATCACCTGTTCCTTCAAATCTTCATCCTTAAGTAAATTATTTAAATTTAAATACTGTACCATTTTAAATAAACAATCCACGCAGCATGGCTTGTTTATTTAAAATGGTACAGTATTTAAATTGTAGAGAAGAGAAGTGCAGCAGGACATCAAAGGGTTAACCCTTCACCCAGCTCTGCAGCAGAGCAGAAATGTACTTCTTGATCAATTAAACTGAAACTGAACATAGAAGTTCTAAAATAATTAAAAATAACTTTTGACACTTTTATATTTTGTGATTATGACGATTTTACGATGTGACATACTTTGAATTTTAAGTTGGAAGACAAAAGTCGATCGGTGCATCTGGCAGCAAAGGGTTAACCCTTCACTAAGCCAATGCAGGAGAAGAAATGTGTGCGTGGTAGAGGAGGAAATCTAGCTGCAGGAGGGAGCTTTCCCTTGCACATGTGGGCTGCACACATGGTGCAAAATCATTTAATATCTTCTTTTTCTTCTTTCGGCTTTTCCCTTTTCAGGGGTCGTCACAGCGAGTCATCCTCCTCCACCTCACTCTGTCCTCTGCATCCTCTGTCCTCACTCCAACTACCTCCATGTCCTCTCTAACTGCATCCATATATCTCCTCTTTGGCCTCCCTCTTTGTCTTTTTCCTGGCAGCTGCATTTCTAACATCCTTCTACCAATATACCCACTGTCCCTCCTCTGGACATGTCCAAACCATCTCAGTCTGGCCTCCCTAACTTTATCTCCCAGTTGTTCAACATGTGCTGTACCTCTGATGATCTCATTCCTGATCTTATCCATCCTTGTCACTCCTAAGGAGAACCTCAGCATCTTCATTTCTGCCACTTCCAGTTCTTTCTCCTGTCTTTTTGTCAATGCCACTGTCTCCAGACCATACAACATAGCTGGTCTCACCACTGTCTTGTAAACTTTTCCTTTGACCTTTGCTGACACCTTTTTGTCACAAATCACTCCTGAAACTTTTCTCCATCCACTCCATCCTGCCTGGACTCTCTTCTTCACCTCTTTACCACATTTCCCATTTTCCTGGACAGTGGACCCCAAGTACTTGAAGTCCTGCACCTTTGTGACCTCTGCTCCTTGTAGCCTCACTGTTCCACTGGCCTCCCTCTCATTCACACACATGTACTCTGTCTTACTACGACTGACTTTCATTCCTCTTCTTTCAAGTGAATACCTCCACCTCTCCAAGTTCTCTTCCACCTGTTCCCTGTTCTCACCACAGATCACAATGTCATCTGCAAACATCATAGTCCATGGGGATTCCTGCCTGACCTCATCTGTTAGTCGGTCCATCACCAGAGCAAACAAGAAGGGGCTCAGAGCCGATCCTTGATGCAATCCCACCTCCACCTTGAAGCTATCTGTCACTCCTACAGCACATCTCACCACTGTCCTGCTGTCCTCATACATGTCCTGTACCAGTCTAACATACTTTTCTGCCACTCCAGATTTCCTCATGCAATACCACACCTCTTCTCTTGGTACCCTGTCATAAGCTTTTTCTAAATCCACAAACACACAATGGAGTTCTTTCTGACCCTCTCTGTACTTCTCTATCAACATCCTCAAAGCAAAGATGGCATCTGTGGTGCTCTTTCTTGGCATGAAACCATACTGCTGCTCACAGATAGTCATCTTGTCTAAGTCTTGCTTCCACAACTCTCTCCCAGATCTTCATTGTGTGGCTCATCAACTTAATTCCCCTGTAGTTGCTACAACTCTGTACATCACCCTTGTTCTTAAAAATGGGAACCAGCACACTTCTTCTCCATTCTTCAGGCATTTTCTCACCCTCAAATATTCCATTAAATATTTGAGTCAAAAACCTCACTGCCATCTCTCCAAGACATTTCCAAACCTCCACTGGTATGTCATCAGGTCCTACTGCCTTCCCCTTCTTCATTCTTTTCAGAGCTTTCCGGACTTCACCCTCACTAATCTTTCCCACTTCCTGGTCCACAGTTTCTATGTACCTCCACTCTTCTTTCTCTTTCATTCTCTTCATTCATTAGCTCCTCAAAGTAATCCTTCCATCTTCCCATCACACTCTCCTCACTTGTTAGAACATTCCCATTCCCATCTTTAATAAGCCTAACCTGCTGCACATCCTTTCCAGCCTGATCCCTCTGTCTTGCCAATCGGTACAAGTCCTTCTCGCCCTCTTTAGTGTCCAGTCTCCCATATAACTCATTGTACGCCCTCTGCTTTGCCTTAGCTACTTCCCTCTTTGCTCTATGTCCCATCTCCTTATATTCCTGTCTCCTCTCTTCAGTCCTCTCACTGTCATATTTCTTCTTGGCTAATCTCTTTCTTTGAATGGCGTCCTGCACTTCACTATTCCACCACCAGGTTTCCTTATCATCCATTCTCTGTCCAGATGACACACCAAGTACCTTCCTACCTGTCTCTCTAATTACTGTTGCTGTAGTAGCCCAGTCACTTGGAAACTCTTTCTTACCACCCAGAGCCTTTAACAGCTCGTCTCTGAATTTCTCACAACATTCTTCCTTCTTTAGCTTCCACCATTTGGTCTTCTTCTCTGGTTTTACTCTTTTTCTCTTCTTCGCAACAACAGTCATTCTACACACAACCATCCGATGCTGTTTGGCCACGCTCTCCCCTGCTACAACTTTACAGTCTCCAATCTCTCTCAGGTTTCCTCTTCTACACAGAATGTAGTCGACTTGTGTACTCCTTCCTCCACTCTTATAGGTCACTCTATGTTCCTCCCTCTTTTGGAAATAGGTATTGACTATAGCCATTTCCATTCTCTTGGCAAAATCCACCACCATCTGTCCTTCCTGGTTTCTTTCCTTGACACCAAACCTACCCATCACTTCCTCATCCTCTGTTTCCTTCACCAACATGTCCATTCAGGTCTGCTCCAATCACCACTCTTTCCTCCCTGGGAATACTCTCTATCACTTCATCCAAATCTTTCCAAAATTCATCTTTCTCCTCCCCATCACATCCAACCTGTGGAGCATAACCACTTACTATGTTTAGCATCAGACCTTCTACTTCTACCTTCAGACACATCACCCTATCTGACACTCTCTTCACCTCTACTACATTCTTTGCCAACTCCTCCTTCAGGACCACCCCTACTCCATTTCTCTTTCTATCCACACCATGGTAAAACAGTTTGAACCCTGCTCCAATACTGCGAGCCTTGCTGCCCTTCCACTTGGTCTCTTGGACACATAAAACATCTACCTTTCTTCTCTGCATCATCTGTTCAATTCAATTTAGTTTATTTATTTAGCGCCAAGTCGCAACAAAAGTCATCTCAGGGCACTGAACAGAAACATTCACATACAGTATACATAAAACGATGTTCAGTAAGGTCATTTGGATGGATTCTGTTTTTGCTGAGACATTTCGTCCTTTCATCCAAAGGACGTCTTCAATCTGAGGATGCCATGTTTCCATGCCACAATCCATCAGTTTTAACGTTTTATTTATGATCACAGTTCATCTCTGCTCTCTTCACCTTGCTCCATTCATTCAGCACCACGCCTCATCAGCACTCGTACGATCCACCTGTCCCCTGCCCGTTAAAAACACCAAGTTTCCATTCAATCATCGCCAGATTGTTGAAAGCTCTTTGCCAGTAAATATCCAGCGTTCCATGCCTTGTCTTTTGCCTTGACCCTTCGCTTGTGTTCACGGACTCCTCGCTTTGCCTGACCCTTTTTGGATGTACTGTTGCAGCATTACATGTGCTTTGTAGACTTGGAAAAGGCATTCGACCGCGTCCCTCGGGGGGTTCTGTGGGGGGTACTCCGGGAGTATGGGGTACCAGGCCCATTGATATGGGCTGTTAGGTCCCTGTACGACCGGTGTCAGAGCTTGGTCCGCATTGCCGGCAGTAAGTCAGGCTCGTTTCCGGTGAGAGTTGGACTCCGCCAAGGTTGCCCTTTGTCACCGATTCTGTTTATAACTTTTATGGACAGAATTTCTAGGCGCAGCCAAGGTGTTGAGAGGATCCGTTTTGGTGGCCTTAGAATCGCTTCTCTGTTTTTTGCAGATGATGTGGTCCTATTGGCTTCATCAGCTCGTGATCTACAGCTTTCGCTGGAGCGGTTTGCAGCTGAATGTGATGCGGCCGGGATGAGGATCAGTTCCTCCAAATCCGAGGCCATGGTCTTGAGCCGGAAAAGGGTAGCGTGCCCTCTCCGGGTCGGGGAGGAGGTCCTGACCCAAGTGGAGGAGTTTAAGTATCTCGGGATCTTGTTCACGAATGAGGGAAAACTGGAGCGTGAGATCGATAGGCGGATAGGTGCAGCGTCCGCAGTGAAGCGGGCGCTGTACCGGTCTGTCGTGGTGAAGAGAGAGCTGAGTCAAAAGGCAAAGCTCTCAATTTACCGATCGATCTACGTTCCCACCCTCATCTATGGTCATGAGCTTTGGGTTATGACCGAAAGAACAAGATCTCGGATACAAGCGGCTGAAATGAGTTTTCTCCGCAGGGTGGCTGGACTCTCCCTTAGAGATAGGGTGAGAAGCTCAGTCATCCGGGAGGGACTCGGAGTAGAGCCGCTGCTTCTCCACATCGAGAGGAGCCAGTTGAGGTGGCTCGGGCATCTGGTTAGGATGCCTCCTGGACGCCTCCCTGGTGAGGTGTTCCGGGCATGTCCCACCGGGAGGAGACCCAGAGGAAGACCCAGGACGCTGGAGGGACTATGTTTCTCGGCTGGCCTGGGAACGCCTTGGGATTCCCCCAGAGGAGCTGCTCCAAGTGGCTGGGGAGAGGGAAGTCTGGGCCTCCCTACTTAGGCTGCTACCCCCGCGACCCGACCCCGGATAAGCGGAAGAAAATGGATGGATGGATGGATGGATGTTGCAGCATCGGACCTTGGTAACGACTCTGCCTTCCTCGACGACGATGACTACGTCTACAGATCATGATTTGGATTTGGTCTCTGCTCTTCTGTACATGAACTCTGCTACGTGACCCTTCCTCTGGATTTATCCCCCACGGAGGATGCACAGCTCCAAAGTCAGCTCTGCTGCTGCAGTTCACTCTGCACGAGTGACGTCACTTACCAGCGCGACTACAGCACCTGCCACGCTACAAACTGAGAAAGTTAGTGACTAAATCTGGCAAACTTCTAAAACTCATTGTCCTCATCATAGTCACTAACCTATCTCTCCTAACAGACTGGACTTACACCTTGGCCCAGACCTCCACCAGAAGCTGCTTTAACAATAAACTGTTTCAAACCATTCCTGAGTCTGGTGTTGTGCCGATCCAAACACGTTCTTGTCAGAGGAGCAACCAAACAAACTGATTCCCACAAACAGTATACTGTACTCCATAGTTAAAAAAAAAGTTTGCTGGTGATAAAATGGCCTCTGGGGCCCTCCTTCTCCCCCGTCAACTCATCTGAGACAACCATCCAGATGACCTGACGGAACATTGTTGTTGGATTTTATATCGGATTATTGATCATGAACTTTGGTGTTTTGAACCACTTTTGTAAGACCGTCTCAGAGGAGTTGATGGGGAAGAGGGCGGGCCCCAGAGGCCATCTTAGCACCAGAAAACTGCTTTTTTAATCTTTGGAATATAATATTGTTGTGGGAATCAGTTTGTTTGGTGGCCCCCTCAGATTGAAGAAGTCCTCTGGATGAAGGCTGAAACATCTCAGCAAAAGAAATAACTCATCCAGATGACCTGATTGAACATTCTTGGATTTTTACCTGGATTATTGAGCATGCACTTTGGTATTCATTACACCTGTCATGATATCAAATTTTGCTGGGTGATTAAATTGTCTCAGAAATTATTGCGATAAACGATAATATTGTTTGAAATTCAACAATAATTAGTAATGATTGTCAAATTTAAGAAGACATTTTTTAAATTGGTTTTGCATGTAGTACATTTTTTTTGACCACCGGATGGCAGTATAAGACAGTTTGAACCGAAGGATGGATAGTGAAGGAGCGAGCAGCATGTCTCTTTAATAAAATTGAGAGGGAGACCCCTTGATGTGACATGGGCCATCTCTCTTTGGTTCTCAAAATGTCGGATGCTCGGTGTGGTTTGAGCTCTTTAGCATAGCATTTTTCACACAAAGTTTTTAATTTAAAAAATCTGTAAACAAGTTCTCAGCTTCTTTTTGCAGAGAAAAACAACTTTTTACACAAAGGCACAGATTTCAACTGTGAATTTTGAGCTTCGACAAGATGGAGTTTTTTTTTCCCGAGGTTGGCCTGTTAGCTTAGCTCGTAGCTTAGCTTATCAGTTTAGCTGCCTTTAACTATCCAAAAATGCGAGTTTTGGATTGTTAAAATTGATTTTAAAGAGAAAAGAGAAAGGGATGGGTCAATGAAGAGCACTGGAGTTGAGTCTTATGTCATCCAGTGTCTTCAGTAGAAAGAGAGAGACACGAAGAAATGATAAAGACGATAAATGAAAAGGTTGATAATTTTCCTTTATCATGCGATTAATTGATTTATTGTTTATCGTGACAGGCCTAGTATTCTGTAGTGGGACAGGCTCTCATGTCCGTTACTGGATTTAAACCTCTTTACATCTCTCTGAAACTCTGAGTGTTACACTTTTCTTGAGCTCTCAAGGAGACAAGTGGACACTATTTTGTTACATTTATTTTGAATTAAGAGACACAAATCAATCAGAAAAGACTTCCTTTTAATTTGTGTTAATTCAGAATTGATCAACAGTATGTTTTTGTCATTTAATGATGATCTGTTATTAACAGGAGTGTTACTCTCATGCTGGTTCATTCTGTAGTACGAGGATGCTAGAAAGTTATGGCACAGTTCAGGGTAAACTTTTAACTTCCTTCTCTGCTTTGTCTGTGAATTAGCCATAATATTCTCTGTACTAACAAGCTCCATCTGGCCACTGGTCTAAACAATACGTTGGTGTCCTTCAGAGTTTTCCAATTCTGGGAACTACTAAGTAACTCCATTTATTTTGTTCAAACAGCCAATAACCATTCAGGAAGTGGGCTGACCCCGCCCTCCATATAAAACTCTTACTTCCCGTTTTGGCTTCAGTGTGAAAGGGAGAACTAAACTGAACAACTTGGTTCTTCTCTGGAAACTGGTTTGAACGTTCTGGTCAAATGTCAATTAGACCTACGTTATCAGCCAGGGTTACAGCAGAGCATTGCTGTAACTCACTCATTTCTGTTTTGAAAGAATTTGTTTTCTGAAAGTTTTATTTTGAAACCCACTCAGGACGTTGGCCTTGTTTCCTGCCGAGAGAGGCGAGTTTCACGTATCGTTGAATCAGCACACACGCGCTGAAGTTCAACTGGACGGCTACTGGACCAAACAATCCGTTAAGTGTCCAGCTACTTCTCAGCTCTTATCTCCAGAGACGTATCGTCACCAGGTAAAGAGTCGTTGATGTTTGCTGAGCGTGCGGGAAGCCCAGCTGTAACTCGTTTGGGGAAAAGTGTCACCCTGTTGCATTTCAAAATAATTAACTTCTGTTAAACTTAGCTTTCATTCCATTTCTTCCTCCTTATTCTTATTTTTCCTAAGCCAGTAAACTTTTAAGTAAATGTGCCAACAGAAAGTTAGACTTTAACTTGTCTGTTTGTTTCAATTTGAATTCTTGTCTACAGTAGTTATTAAATCAGAGCTAATCTCGATACAAATGTTTAATGTACTTTTATGATTGTCTCAATAAAAGGTTCATCTAATGGTGGATCAACATAAGTTGACGTCTCTCGTGAAATTACATTTTGTCTAGTCACATTTAAGCAATGTAATCCAGAAAAAGAGTGAACTCGTGAATATTGATGATAAGTTTGTGCAGATAAAATCTGCTCAAATCTTTCATCTGGAATATTGTACTAATCAGCAAACTGACTAGTATTATATCCCTTACCCTTACAATTCATATAAAAAAAATGAGTTAACACTATTTAGCTTCATCGCAGAACTCTCATTTTGAGCAAGCATGACAGTGGAAAGGAAAAACTCCCTCATGAGGAAGAAACCTTTAACAGAACCAGACTCAGGACAAGTGGCCATCTACTTTGACCGGCTGGGTTTGAGAGGAACCGGAAGGAGGAACAGATACACAATGGCAGGTCAAGAATCATATGTTGATAGAAATAGTATCAAATGCTCTCTATTTTTGTCAGGTTCAAAGATGTAGTGTATGGACATAGGGCAGTGACCTGGATAGGAGTGAATGGGATTAATTTTTAAAGAATTTTTGTTTGTGTTTATGTATGTTGTTTAAACAGACCATACATATAACATTTTTTGTACCCACGCTTTCTTATTTGTATGTATAAAAGGAAAAAAACTTTAATAAAAAAACAGGGATTAAAAAGAATCATATGTTGATAGAAATAGTATCAAATGAAAACTATTAAATTTGAACAATTCATTTAAGGAAATTACGTCAATTTGTCCTCCAGTAGTCTAAGCCTATAGCAGCATAACAATCCAACATTAACTATAGGATTTATCAAAAAGGAAAGTCTTAAAACTGGACAATGTGTCAGCCTCATGGACAGAAACTGGAAGTTTGGAAGAAGGGAGCCTGAAAACTGAAAGATCTTCCTCTCATTCTGTTTTTGGAAACTCTAGGAACCACAAGTAAGCCTGAAGTCTGAGAGCAAAGTGCTCTGTTAGGAAAATATGGAACACCAAGATCTCAACTATAAGATGGATCTAGGTTGTTGAAGGCTTTGTAGGTTAGAAATAAGATTTTGAATTCAGTTCTGAATTATCTCTGTTCTACTCATGTCTTTGTTTTGGGGGGAAAAAAACTTTCATCAATGCTGTAGTAGATGTAAATCTTCTAAAATCTGCAGGTACTTTAAAAGCTATAAGCCGAACACTTCATCTCCCGTTTTTGTAGTTTAGAAAAGTGAAACTCTATAATAGATTTAGCTTCATCTGTAATGAGTCAAACACTAGATTCGCTTGGATTGCAGCCTCCTGTCTCTGCAGATGTGAAGCGAAGTCATACATTGATATGCAGGAAGGGGGAAAAAAAACAAAACATACATAAACTCACAACCAAAGGCCTCACCAAAAGGCAAACACATAACTAAACCTGTGCACCGAAGAAACAGCGGGGAAATTAGCGACAAAGCATTATAATTTGTCACTGATGCATAAATCTTGCTGACATGCTCAGTCACTTTAATGGTGCCACGGCTGCTCGGTGGAAGGCTGTACAAACTTGCGCAGTTGCAGAAAAACAGAAAAACTATATGTTCGAAGATCACCTTATTTGCATAATTTACAAAAAGCCAATGAGGCAGCTCGAGGAGTGCGGGTGATAGTAATAAGTGTTTGGGAAAGGCAGAAAGATCACTAATGGTTTGCCTATGGGGATTTCTCCACGCCATGGGGGAGGAAAATGAGAAATATTTTTCAAACAGCGGGGGTAAAGGTTTTAAAACTAGGAGCACATGGGGAGATAAAGATGTTCCTGCCACGGGGTGCTACACAGGAAAAATGCAACGGCTGGGGATGACAAAAAGAATGCCTCCGTAATTTCAGCATTAAGAGGTAATAATCATGTTTCACCGATGATATTAAAAACGGCAACCCGCAAAGCCAGGGTAAAACAGATAAATTTATAAATAAAAGTGGAGAGCGTGAGGAGAAAGGAGGAGTGAGGCCCATCAGGTAGAGGAGGTAATGAGGTGGTGGGAGGAGGAGGAAGAGGAGGAAGAGGAGGAGGGGCTCATCACCAACTCTGTGTGAGAGTAAACAAAGAGCGGAAGAGTTCGGAGATCACGACCGAGCCGCAGATCAGCGGCTCCCTGCCGAGCGTTGCCGCACCAATACAAGACATCATCTGGATGACATATCCGAGAGATCGTTACACACAAACATTCAGATGAACAGAGTTAAGAATGTGCAAACTCCAAGAGTATGGAGGTCTTCAAGGGAACATGTTTCAGACTTTTGGAAAAACTTGGGTTCTTCATGTTTGCCTCATGTTTGTTCTCATCTATTTAGACAGAACGCAACAGACTCATGTTCAGGCTGCTGTATAACACACCGCATTACATTATTATTATTTAGCGTATAGCTTAGATCCTTATAAAGTATTTTCTGGTGTATAGATCGCATTGTCCAATTA
>JBBPBX010008697.1:32878-43544 GCA_038048925.1 Garcialebias charrua
GGGAGGAGGAGGAAGAGGAGGAAGAGGAGGAGGGGCTCATCACCAACTCTGTGTGAGAGTAAACAAAGAGCGGAAGAGTTCGGAGATCACGACCGAGCCGCAGATCAGCGGCTCCCTGCCGAGCGTTGCCGCACCAATACAAGACATCATCTGGATGACATATCCGAGAGATCGTTACACACAAACATTCAGATGAACAGAGTTAAGAATGTGCAAACTCCAAGAGTATGGAGGTCTTCAAGGGAACATGTTTCAGACTTTTGGAAAAACTTGGGTTCTTCATGTTTGCCTCATGTTTGTTCTCATCTATTTAGACAGAACGCAACAGACTCATGTTCAGGCTGCTGTATAACACACCGTATTACATTATTATTATTAGCGATCCTTATATACTGTTTCTTTTTTATACTTTACACTTTTGCTATTTTGGGGTGTAACGGGACCTTGAGTACACAATTTTGTTCCACTTCATGTACCGCATATTATGCGAATGACAATAAAGAATCTTGAACCTTGATCTATTTCTTGAAAAACAGACAACAGCACATAAATATTAATTTCAACTTCGGCATACCGTATTTTTTGGACTATAAGGCACATTAAGTGAAACAAGTTCATTTTGACAGATTCTTGAGCGCCATGTACCACATAAAATTGGTTCAAGGTCAGTAAGCACAACCAGAATGAATAAATAAGGTGCACCGGATTAAAAGGCTCACTGTCAATTTTTGAGAAAAATAACAGATTTTAAGTGCTCCTTATAGTCCAAAAAATGTGGTATTTTAATGTTATACTATGGTAGAATTTCTAAGCAGCAATACAGTAAAAGTACAGCTCAGAATACACTAAGTAGATTGCGACTGAGACCTTAATCTGTAATATTGTTTTTATTGTATTTGTTGTAAATAATTTTTTTGTGTTTGTCCAATGTTCTTTTTTTAAGTAATATTTGCTGTTTTTTTCCCCAATTGATGTTGAGTCATTTTTTTAGTCCATTTGCATAACTTGCCATGGCAGGTGCTCATCTCTTCCGTGATTTTTGTCGATTGGGGTTGGGCACGGAGACACGTCCTGAGCTGTGCGCTGTTTGTACCAAAAAATTTCAAGCGTGGGGGGCGGGATTCAACGTGAGGGTTCAGCATGAGGGAAGAGATAACATGATCACTGCCTTTAGCTTTTTAGCGCGCCTCTGTTGCATGCCACTAGCTTAGCACTACAGTGCAGACTGGGGGTGCAGTTCAGTTTGGTAGATGGGGCACCCCGATTGAATAATGGTAGGGGAAACACTGGATATGGACAGGTTGGCAAAAGAAGTCAGGCAGGACTGTCCATGGACTGCAATGTAGAGAGTAGGGCACAGGTGGAAGAGAGCCCGGAGAGGTGGATGTCTGTTCTGGAGAGAAGATGGATAAAAGCCACAAGTAAGACAGGATTAGTGTTTGAGGGTGGAAAGAGAGACATGAAGATGCAGTAGAAGTATTGAAGGTGGATGACTGCTTTCTGTCACTGACTAGTCTCTAGTTTTAGCCCTGTCAAATACAACCTTAATCTACTGTGTGCCATCCAGTCTTCTGGCTTTGCTTTAGTGTAGAGTGCTTTAAAAAAGTATCCTCCTTGATAAGTGTGATGACTACAGTATTTTTTTTTTGTCTGATTAAATGAACTGTACCATGCCAGTTCAGTACAAATACATGTACCGTTACACGCCTACTGAACATCAACAAAAGTTCACCATTATTATATATACAGTATATATATCGAAAGATTTCTTAAGGTGGCAGCACAGTGGCGCAACTGATAGAGCTGCTGCCTCTCAGCCAGCAGGTTATCCTCGTTCAAATCCCAGTCCGAGGGCCTTTCTGGGTGGAGTTTGCATGTTCTCTCTGTGCATGCATAGTTTTCTCTGGGTACTCCAGTTTCCTCCCACAGACCGAAAACGTTCATGTTAGGCTGATTGGTGACTAAATTGTCCATATGTGTGGGTGAGAAAGTTAATGGTTGTTTGTCTCATTTGTCTCTATGTGCCCCTGTGATGGACTGGAGACCTGTCCAGGTGCACCCTGTCTCTTGCACAGTGATGGCTGGACATGGGCACCAGTGTTTCCCTCGACCCAAAGGGAAAAGTGGGTAAAACATAATGGATGGATTTCTTAAGGTTTTAAAAGATGGTGTCCACTTGTTGTATTTAAGTTAAAATCTAAGATTGAAATCAGGTGTACAAGTAAGAGTTCTTTCTCTGTGCCAACAGAGTGATAATAGGACAATCCTCAGCGATAACACAACATTAGGTTTTAGTGTTATGTAAATGGTTATTTTCATTCAATTTGCTGATTGATGACCATACTTTATAGGTTATATGTGAAGTTACTTACCAAGTATCAATATTTTGCACACTGACGTCATGTTTTGTGCAGGATTTACTCTTTGTTTCAACACCAAGTTCAATGTGCAACAACTCCAAAGGCAAACACTCCAGCTCCAAACAACAGAAATGACTTCTGAACGATGTTCTGTGAATGTGTTTTGTCTGGCGTGCTGAGGACGAGAGCTGCAGAGAGAGCTCTGTGAATGTCAGCGGACGCCTGCCTCCAACTTCCCATGAAGAAAACGATAAGCAGGGAGCTGGTGGAGACGCGCGGCCGGCGCGGTACATTGTGATAATGACATTTGGGGAGGGATAGTGTTGCAAAGCTGTTAAGCTCTTTCATTGCACCAAGAAGATTAGTCGACAAGATGGGGCTGAATGACAGCGAAGGTAGCGTCCCTAGCCGTCGCCTGCCGAGGACTTGGCATGCAGAGGTCCGTTAAAAGCCAAGCGCTCACTTTACACCGAGGACCAATTGTCCTTCACTAGCAAAGTATTGCAAACCCCCACAAAGCAAGGGCATTCTGTTGTTTGTGTCTGTTTCATGTGGCGCCTGATGTTGCTGGATTTACCACTGATTTCTATATCTCTCCTTTTTTAAACCTTTTCATTTGCGCTGTTGTAGATAACTTTGAGTTTGATGTCTTTCCAAACCTTAAGTTTTGCTCTCACAGCTGTGTGGCAAGGCTTTACTTCATTTATCTACCCACCCAACCCTCTCTGAAACCCCCAACTTGCCACATTAGACCTTGTTTGGTTGTACCAAAGTGAAAAGCAGCAACTCTGGACAGCTTGTCCTATTATCTTGGACACTGTCCTGCCATGCCCTTAACTCTTTACAATGTTGCCTTTTATAAGCCTTGGGGGAACAGACGGGGGCCTCCTGCCTGCATCCTAAGTGTTTGTGTGTACACATGGATGTTTGTTTCCCTGCAGGCCTCTGGAAACACTTTGTCCGTCTCTTGATGTTCGGCTACGGCCCTTTCTCTCTCCGCCCACGCAGAAGTCATTTTTATTTATTATCTCCTCTGACAGCAGAGGGAATGACGGCGAGTTCGGAGAAAGTGTTTTGTCAGTTCTTAAGTGTCTTGACAATCCGAATCAAGTTTAGCATGAGAAGAACAAGAGGGTGTCCATTTTTATTTCTTATTTATTTTTTGTTGATTGAAGGATGGAAAAAGCCACAGATGGATGGAAGTGACAGAAAGGAAAGCCGAATCCACCAGAGGTTCCTTTCTGTCAGGGAGACAGCCCAGTGCTGAGGCGATGGGCGGTGAGGTGAGCCTCTCGCACTGACCTCCACCATCAGACTGTGGTGGAAAAACGCAGAGTACTAAAACTCACAGGCTGCCAATGTGACAGAACAGTCATCTCAAGAGGGCATCACTCTCAGACATGGCAACTCCAGGCCTGTCATCTACTTCCTCCTCTCTGTCCCATGCATTCAATCCCTGGATGAGAGATTTAATGGTTTTTGATGCTCAATTAATGCTTTAACAATTCCGCTTTTTAAGTCAAGTATTAACCATGGTGCCAAACATTTGCCCTTTTTCACGATTTCGCTGGAGGTTTTGTACAGAAAGCATGCCACACCAAACAAAAAAAGGCAAATGAGGATTGTTTTGTTTGTTTGATCATTGTATGAATGTTTATGAAGCATTCCCACTACAGTATTGTGATCCATTTTTCTTCTGCACGTTTTTCGATGCAATTCTCGTCCCGCAATTTTTGTGCTATTTTAACAAATCATATATCAAAATGTTCAGCTCTTTCAGGACAATCCTGATAAAACTTTTGGTATTGGTGCAACTTTAGCTTTTTGAAATATTTAGCATTTTCTGCCATTTTTTTTCTTATAAGAAATGACTTGAGCTCATTTTACATCCTTCAAATCTTTGGATCTGTTTACATTCTTTTACTGCTCCTTTCACATTTTGTTCTGGTTCAACTTCTTTCAGCTTCTTTGTTATTTCAGCTATTTTCAGATAATTTCAGCTGTTTTGTGTGCCTTTCAGATTCTTTCTGCTAACTACTACATTTTTGTACTTCTTTCTGCTAATTTTAAGCTTGTTATGCTCTTTTCAGCTGATTACTGCAAGTTAAAAAATGTTCTGTTATTTAGCTGTTTTCTGCTAATTTAAGCAATTTCAGTTAATTCCACTTTTTTTTGCAGTCATTTAGCTCTTTTCAGCCTAATTCAGCAAAATTGTTCTCTCTCGACTTCTTTTGGGTAATTTAAGCTTTATTCTGCTTTTTTTTAGCTACTTTTCAGCTGTTTTCTGCTCATTTCAGCTATTTTGTGGATAATTTCTACTTTTTATACACATTTTGGTTTTTTCAGCAAATGTGTTGTTTCTACTTTCTTCTACTAATTTAAGCTTTTTCTACACTTTCAGCTACTTTTCAAAGCATTTTAGCTAATTTCAGCTGTTTACAGATAAATTCAAGTTTTTCGTAGTAATTTCTGCTACTTTCAGGCTAAGTACGATAACTTATTTCTGCTAATTTCAGCTTGTTTTGCTCCTTTCAGCTTTTTCTGCTATTTAATTTCAGCTACTATCCGTTTAAAGACTATTCCGTTGCTTTCAACACCAGATGATCTGCGTTTGGTCGTTATATTTATTATCTGCAATGATTTTGTGTCTATATTCTGTTTGTTTTTTTACTTCATTGTTGTTTGTTTGTTTGTACAGCACTTTGGTTGGCCTTGTCGCTGTTTTCAGTGCTCTATAAATAAAATGGTAAGGTATAGTATGGTTTTGTGCAAATTTTAGCTTTTTCAACTAATTACACATTTTTAGCTAATTTCATCTCCTTTCACTTCCTTTTGGTAGTTTAAGTTTCTTTCTGCTTTTTCAGCTACTCTTCAGCAATTTTTTTGCTAAGTTTAGCTTTTTTTTGTTAATTTCCTATTTTTTTGTACCAATTTCTGCTCATTTAAACCTAATTCATGTGTTCATTCTGCTTTCTTTTGCTAACTTCGGCTTGTTCTTCCATTTCAGCCACATTTCAGCATGCTTTTAGCTAGGTTCAGCTGTTTTTCAGCCAGTTCTTAAGCAGTTAGCATTCGCACTGCATTTTCACAGGAAATTAAAAATTTTTTGGTTTCAGATGTCTTTCAGCACAGAACTCCGAGGGTGTTATAGGTGGTTGTGTTTGTTTGTTTTGAGGACACATCTGTCCAGGGCGATGTTTGGCTGTGGCCTTGACCTAAATTCCCAGGTGTGAGCTCACACTGAGTTTGAGGCCCTGAGCACCGTCAGGACTCTGCAGTGGACGTCTTCAGACCAGCGTGTTGCTTTGAATTTGGATCAGGTCAGATCAGGGTGTTCTCGAACTTTCCTTATTGCAGTCAGCTCCTTTTGTATTTCATTTGCAAGATTATTTGCAGGACATTTCAAAACTAATGGGGACGTGGGTTTTGCTATTTGTGTCTTACATTTTTAAAATGCATTTGCAAAAAATTTCCCCTTGAAAATACATAGAGATCTTGTCAATTCCTTCAAAACATTGTTTTCTTTCAGCTGCATCAGCCTTTTTGCTTTAATTTTTGTTTTCTTCTGCTACCTATAACCAATTTACTACTTTTAGCCTTTAGCTAGCCTTTTGTTATTTTTACCTTTTAATTGTCTTTCTGCTACTTTTAACTACCTACATTTAGTGTTTGGGATTTTGCTATTTTTAGGCAATATTCTGCAACTTTTATCTAACCAGCTTTTTGATACTTTTAGCTAGTTTTTTTTTTGCTTCCTTTTGCTTCAAACTAGCTTTCTTTTTTAACTTTTATAATAATAATAAAATAATGTCACACAATGTCATCACTGTGTGTTTCCATAAGGCAAAATTAGTCTTTGCATTTAACCCATCCACCACCAGGTGGTGCAGTGGGCAGCTATTAAAAGCGCCCTCAGGGTATTTTGGGGATGCGGTGTGCTGCCCAGAGACACCACAAGGTTCAGTGACCGGGGATTGAACCTGGGCCTTTCGGATCCCAAGCCGGCTGCCCTGCCTCTACACCATCTTGGTTAGTCTCTTGCTTCTTTTTACTTTACTTTAACCTTTTTTAAACCAGGCAACTCCCGTTGAGATCACAGATTTTCTTAGCAAAGGAGGCCTGGGCCGGAAGGCAAACTAACATGCATGTTTTTGTCACTTACCTATTTGCTTGTTTAGCTAGCCTTTTGCTATTTTTAGCCAGAATTTTCTTTATTTAATATTCTAACTAGCAATTATATACTTGTAGCTTCTAGCACAACTTTTTCCACTTTTAACTTTTAACCGACATGCCTCTGCTTTTAGCTAGCTTTGCTACATCTAGCTTTGTTAGCATGTACCGGTAGCTCCTTTTAGGTTTTAGCGTCTTAATTTTAACAACTATCTTTCAGCTTCTTCAGCATATCTCAGATGTCATTCAGCCCTCAGCATTCAAATTATAACTTTGCAGAAAATGCTATATCTTTAATTTTCATTTTAGGAATATTGGCCCTCATGCACGAACCGTTCGTACGCACAGATTTGTTCTTAAAGCTCCACTGACATGTTCTTTTAACTTTTCAAAAAATGGCACAACATATATAAATATTAAGATAGACCTCTGACCGTTTTTGCTAAAATAATGTTCAATGAATGAAATTTCCTCTCAAAATATTTTAAATTTAGCGCCGTTTTTTTAGACCGTAAATCCGGATTTTCCGGTCACGTGTCAGCAGAACCGATCTGACGTCACGTCCGATACTGAACTCTGCTCAAACCGTACATTGAATGGACAAAAATATAAACGCATCCGTCGAATTTAGCCAATTAAAACTACATTTTAGCGATTTGACTTCAGTTTGGGGAAAAAAAAGTTATTTTGAGTGATGCACAACGAACGGAAAGGTTTATATTCTCCGTGTNTGATTTGTGTTCTATTCTGAATAAAATATTAGATGTTGGCACCTCCACATCATTGCATTCAGTTTTTATTCATAATTGTTTAGTGTCCCAACTTTTTTGGAATCCGGTTTGTAAAATAAACATAACGTCCCTACTTCACGAATCTTCATCTATTGCGGGGGTGTCTGAAATGTAACTCCAACGATAGGTGAGAGACTGTTTTACAAGAAAATGAAAGCAAAATAAAAAGGGATTCAGCAAATCTTAAAACCAACTACCTCATTACATCATGTCAACATGCTGATAGTTAAGAAAAAATCAACAACTCATGAGCCATTTGTAGGTCATAAAAACATAAATTTATGTTAAAAAGCAGCAGCAGCATTTTGTAGTGGCGCCTGGTCTCTCAATGTTTGTTTCATAAATTATGTTAACAGTGTAGTTTAGCTGCAGCCACTCAGAGCAATCAGCAAATGTTAATGTTCAATTTAACAAGATGACAATGATGTAGTGCAGCATAAACCAATTATTATTTATTTATGTATTTATTTATTTAAAATACAAACACTAGAAGAAACAGTGGCCCTCATGCACGAACCGTTCGTACGCACAGATTTGTTCTTAAACTGTGCGTACGAGTGATTTAGGATCATTTGCGGCATTCAACAATGTTTTCGTATCCTACGATTTTTTTCAGATACGAACAAAATTTACGAGTGGTCCGGACCTGTCGTATATTTTAGGAGCGTCAGTCTGCTGTCATCCAGACGGAATTTCTCCACTAATAACTTCATATTTCGTTATTTAGAAAATATTTAGAGTTTAAAAAAGTCACGCACCACAATTGTTCTTGACAATAGGTTCTGTTTGAAGTCGAATTATAATTTTAAATGTAATAATGACTAACGGATTAAAGTATTTAAATTAAAATCAATTTGTTATCAATGCCGTTTTCTAACACTACAATATCAATATGAAGATCTCAAACTGAAACCAACTTAAATTATGAATTAATTTAAGTTTAATTTGTCTCGGTAACGCAGACTTCGGTAACGCAGACTTTACATTGACCTCCTCCTGTCGCAATCTAGCTGTCAGATAGCTCAATCAGTAGAGCATTGCGTCGCAGTGCAGAACCTTATGGGTTCGAGTCCCACATGGGACAACGTTTTTTTTTCTCCTTTTAATTCATTCCAGATTTAAAAAACACAAGAAAACTATTTACAATACAACAAGAAATGAAGCATAAAGTCTTTTTAATCTGGAATGAATAAATAATCTAAAGAAAGAAGGAAGAAAAAAAAACAGTCATACCTCGTGGGACTCGAACCCACGAGGTCTCGATAAGCAGTGCAATGCTTTATCCAGTGTGCCACCACGTCGCATGTATATTTCAAGGTCCACATTTCTTATAAACAAACATTCTTTGGCTTTAGTTGGTCATTTACTCCCATGAGTGACGCTGCTAATAAGGACAGATTTTCTTTTCTTGACCTCAGAGAGCAGAACTTCAATCTCCGCACCGGTAGAGTTCTTCTTTTTTACTTTTCGCTGTCATTTTATGAACGAACACGTTTTGCCTCTGAGGCAGGAAACGTAGCCTTATATGGTGTTTTGAGGGGTGGGAATTATGTAAATAACCTCTCCGCGTGCACGCGCAGGTTGATAGAACAGGTGGGATTCATCATATTTGCGCAGCCATTTACACACTTTTCCTGTGGATAGAAGAGTTTGTTGAATCTGACGTGGCATGTTCGTACGAACGCTTCGTACGAACAAAAGTAGGAGGAATTTAGGATAAAAATACGAACATGTTCGTGCATGAGGGCCAGTGTTTATCTTTCACATTCTTTACTGCTTTTAATGAACGGCTTGATTAGATTCGAGCCTATGACATGTCATCATGTAAACAACATGTTCTACTGCTGCACAGAAAGCTTCAATTAAAAAACACCTGAACACACCATAAAGCACTGAGAGCACAGCCTGAGAAATGGATGAGTGGCTATCAGGAACAAACCAATTCATAATTTTAATTTTCTAACATTAGCTGTTTTACATTTGTCCATGTAAGTCTTACTTCAGTCTTTTTTGTTTCAACTTCTTATTATCTTACTGAATTCAAACTATCAAACCTTGAGCATGGTTTACAGTATATGTATGGAAGAAACTGAAATGCAATAATAATAATAATAATTTGCCTACGCAGTCATGTTGTGGTTAAATAATATTAGAAAAAACATTGCTTATACCAGCATTGAAAGAAGAAGTAAATGGTGAGTGTGTGTGCACAGAATAACAGATTTCTAGGACAAAGATAAAGCCTCTGATGCAGTGACCCACATACGTATGGCAGCTTTGAATCTGAAGCACAGAAGAAGAGCTGAAACTGAGCCATAAAACAGCAACTTGCACTAAGATGCTTTAGCTCCTGGGTTGTTTAAACAGAAACACACAAACTCTGTCATTATTTTAAGAGGTAAAAAACATCTATCAAATATTTACCAAATTTATTAATTTGCATTATATTCATCTTGAAACAGATAAAAAAGAAAAAAGCAATAGAAAACAGAATTATTGATTGAAATTCACCGAGATGGGAGGCAGAAATGACTCAGCAAGCTGCTGTCTGTGCTCAACGAACCTGTCAGACCACTCATCACAGAAACAGATGAGTAAAGCAGAAAGATGTCAAATAAATGAGGTGCTGAAATGGTAACTTTGCTTAGCACGAGATAAATCAGTTTAAATCATAAGTTTTGTTTGTGGACTTCAAGAAACAAAACAAAAATATGAAGTGGTCATAGCTCAAAGTTATCCTCAACACATACCTTGAACGTGTCAGCTTGTGATTTGGAAGAGATCTCACGTATGGTTATTTTTAAGGCACCAAAATGCCTATAAGACTAAAATAAGATGTGTTAAGTCAGTTAGCTGAGGTACAAATCGATACTCCTGGCTAGCACCATGCAGTCATGTCATCTGTTAAAGCAGGAGCAATGCAGTGAGTGAAAACTGCTGAGCAGCGCTCCTTCAACCCTCACCCGACAGGTAGTCGGATCCGAAGGCGGTCTGTCCCGGTGGGTCTTGACGTCCACCAGACGTCACCATTGTTGACATCATCCCAGGGCCTAAAGGAGACAGAATGCAAAACGAGTTTCAAACTTTTGATTTGTCAAACTTAATCTGGTCATCGCTCACACTCAGATGTGCAGCAGTAAACCGGACGCATCTCCATCCACACAGAGACGGACTAAAACCTGCAGCTGAGTTGATCTGTCACGCTGCTCTGTCAGCTGTTTGCTCATCCGACAGGTGCCGGTTCCCCAAATCCACCCTCTGCAGACTGTGTGTGTGTGTTACATCTTTTGACAGTGAAGCGAGCAGACACAACACGTCGCTGAAGGAAATATCGCCATGGTTACA
>JBBPBX010008698.1:0-61886 GCA_038048925.1 Garcialebias charrua
GTGTGGGCGTTATTTCAGCTTCCAATTTACATAAGTTGGTGTGTGGCATGTCAGCCTGTATAAAACTTCTCTGTCACACAGCTGCTCCTTTGAATTGAAAAAGCCCTTTGGATAAAAGGTGAAACGTTTTCTGCAACAAATAAAGTCCAGTTGTTTTTGTATTGAGCGCTTGTTCTGATTTTATCATGTCCTGGACGACTGAGATTCTTCACCAGCATATACTCCCATATGGTCTAGCGGTTAGGATTCCTGGTTTTCACCCAGGCGGCCCGGGTTCGACTCCCGGTATGGGAACTACGGTTTTGGTTTTAGGGCAGCACGGTGGCACAACTGGTAGAGCTGCTGCCTCTCAGGGAGCAGGTCCCCGGTTCAAATCCCGGTCCGGGGACCTTTCTGGGTGGAGTTTGCATGTTCTCTCCGTGCATGTATGGGTTTTCTCCAGTTTCCTCCCAGAGTCCAAAAACATGCATGTTAGGCTGATTGGTAACTCTAAATTGACCCTGGGTATGAGTGAGACAGGTCCCTCTTGTAAATGAGTCCCCGTGGCTCAACGAGGCTAGCCTGTATAAATAAAGGTTGAATGAATGAATGAATACTGTATATATATTTTGAACAGTACCACTTTCAGCCACTAGATGGTAGCAGAGTAGTAGTAGCAATATGCCATGCCCTTGTATCATACAATAGGTAAACGTTAGCCTGGCCCTCGCCTTCCTGCACAGCTCCGCTCAATTCTCATTTCCCTTCACTGCACAGTCTGGGACTTCTCTCATAGACAACGATTTCTCCGGTAGATTTTTGACCGGACCAATCAGAGAACAGAAGGGGCGGAGTTTTTGGCCCCTAACCCACGCCCCCACCTGTCCCAGCGCAGCCAGCGAGCATTCGCATGTTCTCATTCAAAGCGATGCAAAGCGATGCAGGACTGTTGTATAAATGACACAAATGTATTAATCTCCCCTTCTTAATCCCTTATCTGGAGTTTTCTTTTGTTTTTTTGGCCAAAAGTCAAGTGTTCGCTCCCTCCTCCTCCTCCTCTCCCTCCGCTGAACAAGGAAATGCCCCCACCTGTCCCAGCGCGCAGCCAGCTCGCAGCCGCATGTTCTCATTCAAAGCGATGCAGGACTGTTTTATATGTGACACAAATTTATTAATTTCCCCTTCTTAATCCCTTATCTGGAGTTTTCTTTTGTTTTTTTCCCAAAAGTCAAGTGTTCGCTCCCTCCTCCCTCCTCCTCCTCCTCCTCTCCCTCCGCTGAACAAGGAAATGCCTCAGGTTGTCACGAGAGAATTAAAGTCAGGTTTTAAGTTGCTGCCCGAGTCCCATCAGATTTCCTGGTCTTCTGGTGTGTTGGACCAGCGATCCATGGTTTTATTTTATTTTATTAGGACGTTTTATTAACATATAAACACAATATGCAACGGAGCGAGAGAAAATTCAGCAGGAGGCGGAGCTGAAGTCAAGTTCAGCAGACCACGGGGGAGCAGCCATCAGCAGAGGCCACGCCTCCAGCAAGAATTGATTGTCAATGGACAAAGTCCAAACCCTTGTCTGAAGCGAAGTGAAGGACAGGGTCTGGTTTTAACCAGGCTAGGTAAACGTGGCTGTAATGACAAATTCTAAAAAGTTCAATACAAAAACAACTGGACTTTACCTCATACCTGCAAACTCAGAAGGGATGAAAAAGGTGACAAACGTTGCGCCAACACCCCCCCCCCACCCCCAAAAAAAGATTTTGTAATTTTTTTAACATGCTTCAGGTAAAAGTCATTTACTAACCTAATTTAATGAGAACATAAATAGGAAAGATTGTGTCAACCAAAAAATTAACAACCAACAACAGCAGCAAGTCAAATACAGCAGAACATTTTGCTAACAATGCGCTGCTCCGAGTCAACAGATGCATTTAAAAACTTAAGACTTATCTCTTCAGACAGGCTTTTGGTTAATTTTGTACATTGATTTTAGAGTTTGTTATGTTTTACCTTTTTGTATAGTACTTCTGTGATTTTATTTTTCCTTTTGTAAAGCACTTTGTGACTCTCATGTCTGTGAAATGTGCTATATAAATAAAACTTACTTACTAACAGTAAAAACTCATTTCTTAAATGTTTTGCCAGAAATTTTTGAATAAAGTAGATGCCATTTCCTGCATTCTGGTGTATTTTAACAAGTTGTTAAACATCTATGTTTACCTACATGTAAACACTTGATTCAATAACTATTTTAGAGACATCTAACAAAATAAAGTCAAGTCCTGTGGACAGATTAAAAAATTGTTTAAATTATTATTGATCATGCATCAGGATATTTTAGAGACACCTTATTCAACTAGTTCATACAGACATCATCCTGTTTTTACACTCACTCCTGTGGCTAAGATCATGAAATTAATGTGACAATTTATCACAGTGACTTTAGGAGTGCAATAGTCCATCCATCCATCCATTTTCTTCCGCTTATCCGGGGTCGGGTCGCGGGGGTAGCAGCCCAAGTAGGGAGGCCCAGACTTCCCTCTCCCCAGCCACATGGAGCAGCTCCTCCGGGGGAATCCCAAGGCATTCCCAGGCCAGCCGAGAAACATAGTCCCTCCAGCGTGTCCTGGGTCTTCCTCTGGGTCTCCTCCCGGTGGGACATGCCCGGAACACCTCACCAGGGAGGCGTCCAGGAGGCATCCTAACCAGATGCCCGAGCCACCTCAACTGGCTCCTCTCGATGTGGAGAAGCAGCGGCTCTACTCCGAGTCCCTCCCGGATGACTGAGCTTCTCACCCTATCTCTAAGGGAGAGTCCAGACACCCTGCGGAGAAAACTCATTTCAGCCGCTTGTATCCGAGATCTCGTTCTTTCGGTCATAACCCAAAGCTCATGACCATAGATGAGGGTGGGAACGTAGATCGATCGGTAAATTGAGAGCTTTGCCTTTTGACTCAGCTCTCTCTTCACCACGACAGACCGGTACAGCGCCCGCTTCACTGCGGACGCTGCACCTATCCGCCTATCGATCTCACGCTCCAGTTTTCCCTCATTCGTGAACAAGATCCCGAGATACTTAAACTCCTCCACTTGGGGCAGGACCTCCTCCCCGACCCGGAGAGGGCATGCTACCCTTTTCCGGCTCAAGACCATGGCCTCGGATTTGGAGGAACTGATCCTCATCCCGGCCGCATCACACTCAGCTGCAAACCGCTCCAGCGAAAGCTGTAGATCACGATCTGATGAAGCCAATAGGACCACATCATCTGCAAAAAACAGAGAAGCGATTCTAAGGCCACCAAAACGGATCCTCTCAACACCTTGGCTGCGCCTAGAAATTCTGTCCATAAAAGTTATGAACAGAATCGGTGACAAAGGGCAACCTTGGCGGAGTCCAACTCTCACCGGAAACGAGCCTGACTTACTGCCAGCGATGCGGACCATGCTCTGACACCGGTCGTACAGGGACCTAACAGCCCATATCAAAGGGCCTGGTACCCCATACTCCCGGAGTACCCCCCACAGAACCCCCCGAGGGACGCGGTCGAATGCCTTCTCCAAGTCCACAAAGCACATGTAAACTGGTTGGGCAAACTCCCACGCACCCTCCAGGACCCTGCTGAGGGTGTAGAGCTGGTCTAGTGTTCCACGACCAGGACGAAAACCACACTGCTCCTCCTGAATCCGAGGTTCGACTATCCGACGGACCCTCCTCTCCAGAACCCCTGAATAGACCTTACCAGGGAGGCTTAAGAGTGTGATCCCCCTATAGTTGGAACACACCCTACGGTCCCCCTTTTTGAATAGGGGAACCACCACCCCAGTCTGCCAATCCAAGGGAACTGCCCCCGATGTCCACGCGATATTGCAGAGTTGCGTAAGCCAACACAACCCCACAACATCCAGAGCCCTAAGGAACTCAGGACGAATCTCATCCACCCCCGGAGCCCTGCCACCCACCACGGAGCTTTTTAACCACCTTGGCGACCTCAGCACCAGAGATTGGAGAGCCCGACCCAAAATCCCCAGGCTCCGCTTCCTCAGTGGAAGACGTGCCAGTAGGATTGAGGAGGTCTTCGAAGTATTCCGCCCACCGACTCACAACATCCCGAGTTGAGGTCAACAGCACGCCATCCCCACCATAAATGGTGTTGGTCGCGTACCGCTTTCCCCCCCTGAGACGCCGGATGGTGGACCAGAATCGCCTCGAAGCCGTACGGAAGTCATTCTCCATGGCCTCTCCGAACTCCTCCCACGCCCGAGTTTTTGCCTCAGCAACCACCCGAGCCGCATGCCGCTTGGACTGCCGGTACCTATCTGCTGCTTCCGGGGTCCCACAGGCCAAAAAGGCCCAATAGGACTCCTTCTTCAGCTTGACAGCATCCCTCACCGCCGGTGTCCACCACCGGGTTCGAGGGTTGCCACCACGACAGGCACCAACAACCTTGCGGCCACAACTCTGATAAGCTGCCTCGACAATAGAGGCGCGGAACATGGCCCACTCGGGCTCAATGTCCCCCGCCTCCCTCGGAACGTGTTCAAAGCTCTCCCGGAGGTGGGAGTTAAAGCTCCGTCTTACGGGAGACTCTGCCAGACGTTCCCAGCAGACCCTCACAATACGTTTGGGCCTGCCAGGTCTGACCGGCATCCTCCCCCACCATCGGAGCCAACTCATCACCAGGTAGTGGTCAGTTGACAGCTCCGCCCCTCTCTTCACCCGAGTGTCCAAGACATGCGGCCGCAGATCAGATGAGACGACAACAAAGTCGATCATCGAGCTGCGACCTAGGGTGTCCTGGTGCCAAGAGCACATATGGACACCCTTATGCCTGAACATGGTGTTCGTTATGGACAATCCATGACGAGCACAGAAGTCCAACAACAGAACACCACTCGGGTTCAGATCAGGGGGGCCGTTCCTCCCAACCACACCCCTCCAGGTCTCACTGTCATTGCCCACGTGAGCGTTGAAGTCCCCCAGCAGAACAAGGGAGTCCCCAGGAGGCGCACCCTCCAATACCCCCTCCAAGGACTCCAAAAAGGGTGGGTAATCTGCACTGCCGTTTGGCGCATAGGCACAAACAACAGTCAGAGCCCGTCCCCCCACACGTAGGCGAAGGGAGGCTACCCTCTCGTTCACCGGGGTGAACCCCAACGTACAGGCACCAAGATGGGGGGCAACGAGTATGCCCACTCCTGCTCGGCCCCTCTCACCAGGGGCAACTCCAGAGTGCAATAGTTATTTTGTTAAATTTTTATTTAGTTTTATTTGTAACACAACATGCCATTTACAATGGTGACTCTCAAATGCACATATAAAAACATTAACTTTACCCAATAAACAGGTGACATTTTAATAACCACTAAACAGGTGACATTTTAATAACCACTAAACAGGTGACATTTTAAAGCTGGGGTATGTAAGATTGTAATGTAGTCTGTAACTTTTCAAACAATATATTTTGAACATATTTCTTCACTCTGTCACTATCTACTGACAGACTGATGTTAGACAAAGTAATCTCTGAAAAAAACTATAGTCCCCTTGCTTCTCTATCAGCATTTATAAAAACACTGAAAACACAAGAGTGACCAGGACACTGACAGCCAATAAAAACAGAGTTGTTTGTCACGCCCCAACCCACGCCCCCACCTGTCCCAGCCGCAGCTCGTTCTCATTCAAAGGATTGCAAAGCGATGCAGGACTGTTTTTTATGTGACACAAAATGTATTAAATATCCCTTCTTTATCCCAGAGCTGGACTTTTATTTAGTTTTTTTGCCAAAAGCCAAGTGATCGCTTCATCCTTCACTGACAGGAATGAGGAAATGGATTTGTCACGACTCACGAGCGAATTAAAACATGTCCAACGTTGCTTCGTGAACCTCTGATGATTTCTGCTGGATTTTGTGTTGTTGGATGAGTGATTCATGGTTTTATTAAATTTTTTAAACAGTTATATTATCATATAAACACAGAACTTCGGAGCGCAGAGACCGGAGGAGGTGGAGCATTCCAGACATTCCAGACCAGCGCTGACAGAAAGAGGAAGTCACGAGCGAATTAAATCATGTCCAAACGTTGCTTCGTGAACCTCTGATGATTTCTGCTGGATTTTGTGTTGTAGGACTAGCGCTCCATGGTTTTATTTTATTTTATTAGAAGGTTTTATTACCATAAACACAGAATATCGCAGCGGCTCTGAGCAGAGAGCAGCAGGGGGCGGAGCAGATCCCAAGTTCAGCGGAGCCCCACCGACTGAGCCATATATGGCTCTGAGGGGAGGGAGCAGAATGCTTTTCTGCGCTGAAAATATTTCTAAGTCCCAGAGTGTTCAAGAGTGTTCAAATATCGCAGATCCCAGCTTTAATAACCACCAACAGTGAATTTAGGAGGGGCTTTTTACAAGTTTTCTGATTTAGTGATACACACCGTGGTGAAGTTAGTTTACGACTCGGTCATGTTTACGTTTCATCAGCGTGGTTCTCTCGTTCGTGTCGTCACTTTTCAAAGCTGCATGTTGCGCAGTTTTTTTTTATCTTTGTGAAGCTTCAAGAGCTCCCGCATTTTAGAGGACTCGGCTCGAACAGTTTTCTCTGCGTCGTTCATTTGTAAAATTTACTTAATTTCCTTTGAAAACACAGCCTCTGCTCTGCTTCCGCCTCTCGCCTCGCTCTGTTGAACTCACGCTGTTGTTTTTTTACAGATGTTGCTGTCGTCTCCTCCCCCCGTCTGTCTTGAGGTTGTGATTGGCCAAATGACGCGCTCCAACAAAGATGTTTTATTAAGGACAGATGCCTTGTTGTTTCTTGAAATCCAGTCAGTGGGAAATGATGCCATCCTACTTGATCCAATCTGCCACGGGTCTGACCCCCCCACCCACCGAAAACAAAAACTCATCGGATCTACACGAATCACGTAAATGATGTATTTTGCTTTGAAAACGGCGATTTTCGCCGAAAGGTGACTAGTTTGCAGGTATGTTACCTATTATACTTTAATTTTTTTCTTGAACTTTTTTGAATTCATCATGTCCTGTATGAATGAGAATCTTCACCAGATATTAATGACACAATAGGCTTGCCATAATACCCCCACCTTCGTTCTGCTTGCTGCTTGGAACCGTCAAAATAACTGCAACGTCCCGACGAAATTCAGCTGATTTGACCATTAAAGTGCATTTATTAGGGAATAGTGCAACTGAGACACACCTCTGCTATAATTTCAAGCAAACAAATAATTGTTTTTAGGTGTTAATCTTGTTAAATTATTGCTGGTGCAATAAATCTCTTTGCTGGTGCAAAGAGAATGATCTTCACATGAATGTGAAGAAGACAAAGGAGATGATTGTGGACTTCAGAAGGATCAAACACACCCACGCCCCACTGAACATAGGTGGATCTGCGGTGGAAGTGGTCTCCAGCTACAAATACTTGGGTGTACACATGAATGATAACCTCAGCTGGAGCAACAACACCACCAGCCTGATCAAGAAAGGTCATCAGAGACTCTACTTCCTCAGACGGCTGAGACGAGCTGGTCTGAGCAGCCCAGTCCTCACCTCCTTCTACAGGTGTGCAGTGGAGAGCATCCTGTGCTCCAGCATCAATGTGTGGCATGGAGGCTGCACAGTTGCAGAGAGGAAAGCTCTACAGAGAGTGGTGAAGGCTGCACAGAAGTCTGTTGGAGTCAGTCTCCCCACCATCACAGACATTTACACCTCCAGATGCAGGAAAAGAGCCACCTGCATCATGAAAGACCTCACTCACCCAGCACACTCACTCTTTGCCCCACTCCCCTCAGGACGGAGGTTGAGGAGCATCAAATGTAGAACCACTAGACTGAGGAACAGCTTCTACCCTGAGGCTGTTAGACTCATGAATAAATAAAATAAAATAAAAAATAAACACTGCAAAATATCACATCATGCTGATGCTGATCTGTTTTCTTGTTGCTGTGTTCATCTGTGTTCATCTGTGACCATCTGCTCATACAGACTCATGTTCGTGCTGCTGTTTATAATGATGTTTTTCCACTACATTAGGCTTAGTGTATTACTAGTTGATGTTTCTCTTAGTTAATTCTAGATGTTATTACTGTTTTTCTCTTGCATTTGTTGTTGGATGTAACTGGGACCCCGTGTACATAATCTCGTTTTCATCACATGTACCACATGCGGTGCAAATGACAATAAAGACTCTCTCTCTCTCTCTCTCTCTCTCTATCTCTATCTCTCTCTCTCTCAAGTCCTCATGTGCAAGCTCTCGCAGTCGCCATTTGGCAGCCCATCGATTTCTGGCACAACACCGGGCCACATTTCCGAGTGGTCAGTGGTGATAATAGATGCGACATATATGACGAAGCAACATATTTATGGATTTTTCCACTTTATTAGACAAATATGGACTGATGCGACTTGTAGGGCGGAGCAACGTGTACTGCGGAAATTATGGTACTTGTTTTTTCCTGTAATTGGCAGTAAATTGTACCTTTTTTCCTAATTATGCAAGTTTATTTTATTGCTGAGGCTGTAAAAAAAAGCCATTTATTGAAAACAGTTTGTTATAATGTACGTGGCCTGTAACCTCTCAGATATGTGCTTTTTAAATTTAAAGAAATATGTCAACCTAAGAACAAGTGGGGGTGTTGAGTTTTATTGTTGTGGGTGTTCTTGTTGACTTCCTGTTGTGGGTGGAGTCACACACACACACAGGTGTGTAATTTTCAATAAATGGCCACAGGTGTCTCTTGATGAAAGCTGCTCTTCAGCCAGGCCAAACACAACAGAATGCTGTGTGGTTTTTCCTCCATGGTTTCATGCTTTAAAACCCTTTAAAGATGTCAACTTCAACACTCACCATTCCTTTTCACTCTGTACAACTCAGATTTCCAGTACAAAACAGACTCCTGTCATCTGCAGAAATATTCAGCTGACTCTGCAGTGGTCGAGTGTATCAGAGATGGACAAGAAGCTGAGTACAGGGAACTGGTGGACCACTTTGTGGCATGGTGTGGAAACAATCATCTCATCTTGAATGTGAACTAAACCAAGGAGATGATTGTAGATTTCAGGAGAAACAGGAAGTGGTCCAACACGATTTCCATCATGGGAGAAGAAGTGGAGGTGGTGGAGATTAGAAGTATAAATATCTTGGGGTTCACCTGGACAACAAACTGGACTGGAGGTGCAACAGTGAAGAGTCTACAAGAAGGAACAGAGCAGACTGTACTTCTTGAGGAAGCTGAAGTCCTTCAATGTTTGCAGCAAGATGCTGCACATCTTCTATAAATCTGTTGTAGAGAGTTATCTCTTCTGCCATCATCTGCTGGAGTAGCAGCACCAGAGCAAGTGACTTAAAAAAGATCAAGAAGCTCATAAAGAAGGCTGGCTCAGTTCTGGGGACTCCTCTAGAACCTTTGGAGATGATTGTACAAAAAAGATTGTTAATTAAATGAAGAACATTATAGACAACCCTCAGAATCCTCTTCATCAGACTGTCATACAACAACAGACTGTCATACAACAACAGACTGTCATACAACAACAGACTGTCATACAACAACAGACTGTCATACAACAACAGACTGTCATACAACAACAGACTGTCATACAACAACAGACTGTCATACAACAACAGACTGTCATACAACAACAGACTGTCATACAACAACAGACTGTCATACAACAACAGACTGTCATACAACAACAGACTGTCATACAACAACAGACTGTCATACAACAACAGACTGTCATACAACAACAGACTGTCATACAACAACAGACTGTCATACAACAACAGACTGTCATACAACAACAGACTGTCATACAACAACAGACTGTCATACAACATCAGACTGTCATACAACAACAGACTGTCATACAACAACAGACTGTCATACAACATCAGACTGTCATACAACAGACTGTCATACAACATCAGACTGTCATACAACAACAGACTGTCATACAACATCAGACTGTCATACAACATCAGACTGTCATACAACATCAGACTGTCATACAACAACAGACTGTCATACAACAACAGACTGTCATACAACATCAGACTGTCATACAACATCAGACTGTCATACAACAGACTGTCATACAACAACAGACTGTCATACAACAACAGACTGTCATACAACAACAGACTGTCATACAACAACAGACTGTCATACAACAACAGACTGTCATACAACAACAGACTGTCATACAACAACAGACTGTCATACAACAACAGACTGTCATACAACAACAGACTGTCATACAACAACAGACTGTCATACAACAACAGACTGTCATACAACAACAGACTGTCATACAACAACAGACTGTCATACAACAACAGACTGTCATACAACAACAGACTGTCATACAACAACAGACTGTCATACAACAACAGACTGTCATACAACAACAGACTGTCATACAACAACAGACTGTCATACAACAACAGACTGTCATACAACAACAGACTGTCATACAACAACAGACTGTCATACAACAACAGACTGTCATACAACAACAGACTGTCATACAACAACAGACTGTCATACAACAACAGACTGTCATACAACAACAGACTGTCATACAACAACAGACTGTCATACAACAACAGACTGTCATACAACAACAGACTGTCATACAACAACAGACTGTCATACAACAACAGACTGTCATACAACAACAGACTGTCATACAACAACAGACTGTCATACAACAACAGACTGTCATACAACAACAGACTGTCATACAACAACAGACTGTCATACAACAACAGACTGTCATACAACAACAGACTGTCATACAACAACAGACTGTCATACAACAACAGACTGTCATACAACAACAGACTGTCATACAACAACAGACTGTCATACAACAACAGACTGTCATACAACAACAGACTGTCATACAACAACAGACTGTCATACAACAACAGACTGTCATACAACAACAGACTGTCATACAACAACAGACTGTCATACAACAACAGACTGTCATACAACAACAGACTGTCATACAACAACAGACTGTCATACAACAACAGACTGTCATACAACAACAGACTGTCATACAACAACAGACTGTCATACAACAACAGACTGTCATACAACAACAGACTGTCATACAACAACAGACTGTCATACAACAACAGACTGTCATACAACAACAGACTGTCATACAACAACAGACTGTCATACAACAACAGACTGTCATACAACAACAGACTGTCATACAACAACAGACTGTCATACAACAACAGACTGTCATACAACAACAGACTGTCATACAACAACAGACTGTCATACAACAACAGACTGTCATACAACAACAGACTGTCATACAACAACAGACTGTCATACAACAACAGACTGTCATACAACAACAGACTGCCATTCAACAACAGACTGTCATACAACAACAGTGTGTCTTCAGTCAGAGGCTTCTCCAGATCTGCTACAAGACAAGACATCCTTCCTGCCATCAGCATCTAGAACAACTCTTTAATGAAACCGGGATGATGAGTTACAACTTTTAATTTCCCTCTGGGATTAATAAAGTTTATTATAATAAAAGTAATCTCTGTTCAACCCAAAGGACTACCGTAAACACAGTTTTAGACCAAATATTGCCAAATATTGCCAATTTACACAGATATGCACAATTATGTGAAAATAAACACAGCCATAGTGCTAGATAATATTTTAAACACATTCTAGGGAGTTTATCAGCTAAAAAAAGTTAATTTTGGGTTTAGTCGCACTTTAAGATCCACAGATGACAGCAGAGATAGACATGTCATCAAGTCTTCCAAGTCGATGAGATATGTTGGGGAGGAGACTCTCCTCAGGGAGGAGACTGAGGAGTCTCCAGGCTCGAACTAGCAGACTGAGAGACAGCTCTGTTCATCAGGCAGTCAGGATGCTAAACACTCTGCCTGCTCTGCCTCCCCTCCCATTTGAACTGCCTTAACATAAAAAACTCTCACACACTACCACACAACAAAGATTTTAACACTGGA
Source organism: Garcialebias charrua (assembly GCA_038048925.1). NCBI lineage: Eukaryota > Metazoa > Chordata > Actinopteri > Cyprinodontiformes > Rivulidae > Garcialebias > Garcialebias charrua. The sequence continues at coordinate 12,006 of JBBPBX010008698.1, forward strand.
CTCTGTGTCATCAAACGGGTTATTCACTAAACTCTCGGTCATGTGCTCATTCAGTTTGTACTACTTCTCATATTTGCACTAATGTTTGTATTACATTACTGCCTATAGTCATACTACTGTTTACATTCATTGTTTACATTTATTAATACTGTTTACATTTATTACTACTTGTTACGACCGTATGAGGGCCAAAACATATTTAAAGGACATTGGACACAAGAAAAGGTTTAAATGATATTTTATTAACTAAAATTAAGAGCCTCCAGGCGGTCAGGGTCCTCTCAGGCTTCTCCCACCCGTCTGGAGCGCCTTCTCTTGCTCAGAGTCCTTAAAGAAACAAAAATAAATTAAAAAGAGAAAGTTCAAAGGATTGTAGGACAAGTGGGTGCGGCAGAAAAGAACAAAACGCCACCTGGACCGACCCAATCCTATATAGGACCGTCGTGTCTTCCCAGGCGACGATCTACCTGGCCAAAAATACCTCTAAATAAACAGAAAAGCGATAACTGAACTACCGACACCCACACAGTCAAAAGTATCAAATAAATGGAGCAAAAATATGGAAACAGACTCTCACTCTGTTTCACATTAGCTGTCCCCCTCCTGGGCAGCTGCTCAGACGCTTCCCTTCAGCATCTGACAAAAAAAGAAGAGTCAACCAGAGTACAGCGGTCCTAAACCCGCACACTATTTTAAGCTAGAGTCACACAAACTCTCAAAGTGTTTAAATACTCACAGCTCTCACTTTTAGCATCTAGTCATTCAACCAGAGCCTTAAAGGCCTAACAACTCCAACAGGAGCAAAACAACAACAACCTGAGAGGGTGGAGATCTCTCAGAATTGTTTGGTTACCTAACAGTGTCACCTCAGCAGTTCCAGTGAACCTCAGCTGAATTTCACACCATCCAGAAGACTTCAATAAGCCACCACTCGTTCAACAAGCCTGTCTTGGTACAACGAGTCTCCACCCTGCACCAAACATAGCATGTCAGCTTTATAGGCAGGAACTGCAGGTGAACAGCAGCACTGCCCAATCAAGCTTGAGTGAAGCAGGCTGAGTAAAAAAAAAGGTGAGTTCTTTATTGAACCAGCAGGCTGCAGCAGTTTGCAGCCAAGATAAATAAAACAAAGGATGTTTGAACTGCTAAAACCCCCAGGGTGCATAACATCCCCACCGCCAGAGTTTTGTTGGGGGAGAATGTGCAGATGTCACCTAAAGACACAGCACTCCTCTCCAAACAAAAACACTGGGGTTAAATATAGCGGTCCCTATTCCTCAAATGGACTAAAAACATTAAAAACATTAACTAGTCCACCAAACCGCTAATATAAACATCCTACAGTCACACTCAAAATGTTTGGAAGCCAAACGGACAACGCTTATCTCGGTCTATCCTGTAAGGTTTTTGTTTAGCACCAAATACCAAACAAATACCAACATCATGTTTAATGATGTCAGTGCAAGACTGGATATTTTTCATGACAGTCGTGGGGAATCTGTCCTCCTCATTTTCTGCACCGGACAGCATCCCTGCATCAGTTTCAACAGCTCTGCTTTCAGCATCTGAAAGTTCCTGTCTGTTTGCAGAGTCAGATACAGCACAAACTGTTTCTAATTGTTTGTTACCTGGTTCTATGTAGGATTTTATCATGTTAATATGCCACAATCTAGAACCACGTTTCCTGTCTGGGGTTGTGATTATATAATCAAGATCAGAGATCTTTTCTTTAACAACATAAGGTCCACAATATTTAGCTTGCAAGCTGGTACCTGGGACAGGAAGCAAGGTCAAAACCTTGTCTCCAGGCTGAAATGTTCTTTTCACAGCTTTTTTATCAAAGAGTGATTTCATCCTGGCTTGTGCAGATTGCATGTTTTTCTGAGCTATATCACATGCTCGTTTTAATTTAAAATGAAAGTTACTGACATAGTCCAATAGGTTCTGGTCAGTGTTCTCACACAGCCATTTCTCTTTTAAAAGCTTCAGAGGACCGCGCACGTTGTGAGCGAATACCAACTCAGCAGGACTAAATCCCAAAGACTCTTGAACCACTTCACGAATAGCAAACATCTGCATGTGTACTCCTTCATCCCAGTCTTTTTCGAACTCTAAGCAGTAGGTGCGTAGCATAGTTTTCAAAGTCTGATGAAAACGCTCAAGGGCACCTTGACTCTCAGGATGATAGGCAGTAGAACAGGAATGCTTAATATTCAACTGTTCTAAAACTTGTGAGAATATTTTAGACATGAAGTTACTACCTCGATCTGTTTGCACTACGCGAGGTAATCCAAACAGAGAGAAGAATCTAGTTATTTTGTAGTACTGGGAACACTTCAGGGAATCTAGTAGCGGTACACATTATTGTGACTAAGAATTTATTCCCAGCTTTGGTCCTAAGCAAAGGACCAACACAGTCAACAATAACCCGTTCGAATGGTTCACCCACCGCAGGAATAGGGTGAAGCGGGGCTGAAGGTATCACTTGGTTTGGTTTACCAGCCACCTGGAATACATGACAAGAACGACAGTGCATGATAACGACTTTTTTCAATCCTGGCCAAAAGAAATGATGCAGTATGCGATCATAAGTTTTTCTAATTCCTAAATGGCCAGCCATTGTATTGTCATGTGCTAAACGTAACACCTCAGTACGATAAGGTGTGGGGAGTACTATTTGTATGACATGTTGCCATTCATCATCAGGACGAACAGATAATGGCGTCCATTTGCGCATTAATATGCCCCCCTTTAAGAAGTAACCTGTACTCAGATGCTTAGGGTCGTCAAGTAAATCGTCAGAAAAGAAGGCTTTTAATGACTCATCCTTCTTTTGAAGTTTAACTAGCTGTTGGCTAGATAGAGACAGATTTATTTCTTCCAACTCCTTTACATCCATTTCCGTTTTTACAGGAAACTTTTCTTCCTCAGTACTCATCATAAAGCTTTCGCTCAAATCAACATCATCATCAGCATCTTTTTCTAGCTGCTGGCGTCTGTGAGCTGCTCGAGTTACAGCACAAGAAGTAAAAACGTCAGGATATTTACAAGCCATCTCATCTGGTTGAGCACACAGTACCGGGATGGGTGTTACATCAGGAGTAACAAGCACGCGTCCGCCTGCTAAATCATTACCCATAATCATAGTGACTCCAGCAATAGGAAAGCTTGGTCGCAGTCCCACCACAGCTTCTCCTGAACACAATTCAGAATGGATTATAATTTTGGCTAAAGGCACTTTAAAATATTTCATGCTAAATCCACGTATAGGTAACCGAGTATCCATTATCTCAAGTTCACTGGAAGGCAGAATACCATCTAATAAAAAGGACTGAGAAGCAGCCGTGTCACGTAGTATCTTAACAGGTACCTTATTACCAGATCGAGTAGCAGAAACGAATCCATCCATTATAAACGGCCGAAATCCTTCATCAGTCAGATCTGTCGAGAGAGATAATGGTTCATTCAAGGTTTTAATGAGAGCAACTGGCTTTACTTCCTGTTTTACTAGTTTGGGGCAATGTTTATTAATGTACCCTTCTTGTTTGCAAAAGAAACAAACCACATTTTTCTTTTCAGAGGTTCCATACCCATGTGACATTTTGTTTTCACTGTGCCTCACAAAAGCACCAGTTTCCGTATGAGCTGCAGTGGGTCCTCTCGACTTCCCGTTCACTCTGGGTCTGGAAAATCGAGGAGACTCAAAAACACGTGTTTTATTTTTATCCAGCTCAAAAGATCTGTCAAATCTTGGACGCTCAAAAGTAAACTTGTGCGTCAGCATATATTCATCCACTAAAACAGCTGCTTTAGAAGCCTCCGTCACTTTATTTTCGTTTAAGTAAGTGGTCACTTTCTCTGGCAAGCACTTCTTAAAATCTTCAATTAATATCAGTTGTTTAAACTGATCCAAACTTGTCACAGAACATGCGGTACACCAACGATCAAGGAGTATTTCTTTTTCCCTAATATAATCAGCGTATGTTTGACTCTCAGATTTCCTCAATTTTCGGAACTTCTGCCGGTAAGCTTCCGGAACTAATTTATAAGCCCGCAGAATAGCTTCTTTCACCTTCACAAAATCACTACTGTCAGTGACTGAAAGAGAGGCGTAAGCGTCCTGCGCTTTTCCTGTTAATTTACACTGCAAGAGCAGCGGCCAAACTTCTTCCGGCCATTTGAAAGAGCGAGCAGTTTTTTCAAAAGGCATAAAATATTTGTCTACATCTTGTTCATTAAAAGCTGGCACAAGAGAAATATTTCTACTCACATCAAACTCGTGACCAAAAGCTGGAGAAGAAGGCTTTTTCTGCTCCAGTTCCTTCAGACGTATCTGAGCATCCAGCTCCATTTTTCACTGTTCAAACATAATCTCCTTTTCTCTTAAATATGTTTGTTGAGCGAGCTCTGCGGCTCTCACAGTGGCTTCAGCGTCCGCAGAGTTTTTTCTTCTGTTTCATTCTCGTTATTCCTTCTGTCAGCTTCAAGTTCAGCTTTTCTCATCTCTAATTCAAGTTCCTTCAAACGCACCTCCTTATCCACAGCATAAGAGGTAGGTAAGCCAACAGGACTCTTGACAGGACTTGTTGCAGCCGGCAAAATCCCAAGCTGAACCAAAGCAACGATCAGTTCATCTTCAACACTGTCTCGTTTAGTGCGTTTATCAATAACAATTTTAAAATGGTCTGCTACAGACAACAGCTGTTCCTTTGTACATGTTGCTAAAACATCTGCTGTCGGGTCATCCAAAAAACTGTCTAACTCGAACTCCATAATTTTAAGTTAGACACAAAAATAGTCAGTCTGAAATAGCACTAAAGAATCCGAGCTACCAATGAACGCAGCGCATACAGAAAGTGTACACCTGAGAGCGCTCAACTCAATCAGCACAGCTGATCCCAAATTAAGTGGATAAACCACTAGAATATGACTAGCCCAAAATACAGCCCAAAATATTTTAGGACAACAGTTACGGCTTTTAGCAAGTAATGCAAAAACAGAGCCAACCTCTTTAAGCAGTAGACTACTAAAGTACCACAGAGCACAACAGGTGCTCAAACCCGCAAAAGCGCACTGATTAGCAGCGCTTAAAACACTAAAGACAAATTAGCTCATAAGACAAGCCCCCAAATGTGTTTAAGCCAAAAACTGACAACCACTAACCTAGCTCAATTAGTTAATTAATTTCATATCCCAGACGAGCCCCCAATAAATATGTTACGACCGTATGAGGGCCAAAACATATTTAAAGGACACTGGACACAAGAAAAGGTTTAAATGATATTTTATTAACTAAAATTAAGAGTCTCCAGGTGGTCAGGGTCCTCTCAGGCTTCTCCCACCCGTCTGGAGCGCCTTCTCCTGCTCAACGTCCTTAAAGAAACAAAAATAAATTAAAAAGAGAAAGTTCAAAGGATTGTAGGACAAGTGAGTGCGGCGGAAAAGAACAAAACGCCACCTGGACCGACCCAATCCTATACAGGACCGTCGTGTCTTCCCAGGCGACGATCTACCTGGCCAAAAATACCTCTAAATAAACAGAAAAGCGATAACCGAACTACCGACACCCACACAGTCAAAAGTATCAAATAAATAGAGAAAAAATATGGAAACAGACTCTCACTCTGTTTCACATTAGCTATCCCCCTCCTGGGCAGCTGCTCAGACGCTTCCCTTCAGCATCTGACAAAAAAAGAAGAGTCAACCAGAGTACAGCGGTCCTAAACCCGCACACTATTTTAAGCTAGAGTCACACAAACTCTCAAAGTGCTTAAATACTCACAGCTCTCACTTTTAGCATCTAGTCATTCAACCAGAGCCAGGCTTTAAAGGCCTAACAACTCCAAAAGGAGCAAAACAACAACAACCTGAGAGGGTGGAGATCTCTCAGAATTGTTTGGTTACCTGACAGTGTCACCTCAGCAGTTCCAGTGAACCTCAGCTGAATTTCACACCATCCAGAAGACTTCAATAAGCCACCACTCGTTCAACAAGCCTGTCTTGGTACAATGAGTCTCCACCCTGCACCAAACACAGCATGTCAGCTTTATAGGTAGGACCTGCAGGTGAACAGCAGCTCTGCCCAGTCAAGCTTGAGTGAAGCAGGCTGAGTAAAAAAAAAAGGTGAGTTCTTTATTGAACCAGCAGGCTGCAGCAGTTTGCAGCCAAGATAAATAAAAGCAAGGATGTTTGAACTGCTAAAACCCCCAGGGTGCATAACACTACTGTTTACATTTATTACTACTGTTTACATTTACACTACTTTCATATCTACACTACTGCTGATACATATACGGTATTCTCTGACTAGCCTTATTTAAGGATGCCCAATGTGCCTTATGTGCCTTACTGCATATGCCACTTTGCCTCTATACCATTCATTCATTCATTCAACCTTTATTTAGTCAGGTAAATCTTTTGAACCTCATGGGCTCATTTACGAAAGCGACCTGCTAAAACTAAAGAACAATGAACAGCAGTGATAGAATTTCATTAAACAATAAACAAACAAACAATAAACAATAGAAAACAAAAGAGAGAGAAAAAAAACAAAAGATTTTTTTTTTTTTAACAAAGTATCAAAAAACTAGCAAAACATTATAAGGTAGACATATAAAATCAAAGACAGGAACAAATCAAAGACAGGAACAACATCAACATCAACTACCTCATACATATACTGTGTACATTAACTCATATGCTGCTTTGCCACTCTTTGCAAATGTCAATGCTAAAACCTTCAGTTTATTTTATAGATATACTTTTTATACTACTATGCAAAAACTCAGGACAGTATTTCACTTTTATTATTTCATTTTATGCTTATGTTCATTAAATGTCTAGTGTTTTAGTGTTGGTGTAAATTTTCATACTTTTATACTACTATGCAAAAACTCAGGACAGTGTTACACTTTTACTGTTTTATGCTTATGTTTATTAAATGTTTTAGTGTTTAAATGGTTACTGTTGCACCGAGGGACTGAGAGAAACGCAATTTCAATCCTGTGTATGTCCTGTACATATTGTAGTTCTGACAATAAAGTTGACTTTGACTTTTGACTTTGATATCCAACTGTGTGCATGCCAATAGGGCAAATCGGCTCTACAGCCTGTCTTCTTTTTGAAGAAATGTTATCAGTTGTGTTGAGGGACCAACTGACCAAATTGAAGTCCATAGTTATGATTCGGAAGATTTTGTAGAAGAGAGGTTCTCACACAGTTTCACAGACAAGACAAAGCAAAAGCAAAGCGGAGACCGAGAGGAGATGTCTAACCTTGAGAAGAGCAAGTGTTAAAATACTGTACTTCTTTATAAAGTATCCAGTTGATCCAAAATGCTGCTGCCAGAGTTTTAATGTAGAGATCATATCACTCCAATTTTAGTTTCTCTCTATTGGCTCCCTGTCAAATCCAGAATACAATTAAAAATCTTCCAACGTACAAAGCCCTCAACAACCTAGCTCCATCTTAGTATATCAAAGATCTTATTGTTCCATATTTTCCTAACAGAACATCTCACTCTCAGACTGCAGGCTTACTTGTGATTCCTAGAGTTTTCAGAATTAGAAAGGGAGGCTCAGTTCTTTAAGTAAAAGTGTTATGTATTCCCATTAATGTACAGTGTGTATCCACACGTTGACTAAATTTGCCTCGTCACATTCAACCCAGCACACATGAGACACATCCAGGTGGAGCAGCGGGTGGCTATTTAGGGACGCGGGAAGCAGGGGAATAGTCTTATTCAAGAACACCACAGCATATGCACATGGTGAGGAGTCGAACCTGTGACTCAGTCAACTGCTCAACCACTGCACCACAGTCATCCCTTTAGGTGTCAGGATATTCTCTAGAACTTTTTTGATAAATAATACAGTTAGCTCAGGTATGTCAGGTTAACTCTACCTCTTAGTTCTGCTGCTATCACTCTTAGACTGAGGGAGAACAACCTGAACACATTTCCTCACCCTGCGGCTGTCGTTACTCGCTCTACTCCATGTTTGTAATTGCTGCTGCCTATAATCTTGTTTTATTTCTTTTTATTTCTATTACAACTATGCCTGACCCAACACTTGCAAATACAGAAGTTATTTGTCTGTGTTGTATCACTGTCTCCTGAAGCCTCGGCTAGTTGAAGCAGACAGCCGCCCATCTTGAGACTGCTTCTGGTTTGCTGGAAGTTTCTTCCTGTTAGAAGGGGAGTCTTTCCTTTCCACTGTCACCAGTGTGCCTCTCAGTATGGTGGATTGTGCCAAAGCCAAGTTTCAATGCAAACTACTGGATTACTGTATTTAGACAAACTGTTTACTATTGGCATTACAGTACACTCAAAATCTTACACAGATGTTGAGTGTATCACAATTTAATTTAATTTAATTTAATTATTTCTCATTTAATTGGATTTATGATTTATACCTTTTTTGGGGGGGGTCCCAAAATGAATTTTATGTAAATTGGTGCTAAAAACAAAACAAAAAAAAAACTGAATTGAATGTAGTATAAAAGAATGTTTTGTATGTGATGAAAAAAAAAACAGGAAAAAAAAATGATTTTATAAGTACCTGAGGAGGTTTGTTGCAGAAGGTGGTGTACAACAGGTATACAGTATATGGATTACATTTCTTAAATTTTACCATGAAGAAAACAGAAGTCATGTTGTTTCCACATACTGGAACAATCAGAACCACTATCAACCTTTCCTCTCTAGGCCCATTAGAGAAACAAGTGGTCATTAATCAGGGAGTGAAAATGGACCTTCCATGAAACAGTCATGTAAATCCTGTTGTTGTTTTTGCAGTTGAGGTGACTGTCTACACTGAAGCCCATACTGTCCAAAAGTAATAGCAATAGCTGCCCACTATTCCACCTGGGTGCATCCCAGGTGTGATGGGTGAAATGCAGAGAACTCATTTCATCATAGTATTGGAACATGTGATAACAACATATAGCACATACGTGATTACTGCAATGTGCTTCTTTTAGCATCAGTCAGACATCTTTTGCACATTTAACTGGTTCAAAATGCTGCAGCCTGATTTTTAACTGGTACAGGCAAAAGAGAGCACATTACTCCAGTTCTGGCCTCCTTTCACTGGCTCCCGGTTCACTTTCAAATTCAATTGTAAATCCTTTTGTATGTTTTTAAATCTCTGAACAGTTCTGCCCCTCTTATCTCACTGATCTGCTGCAGCCATATGTCCCACAGCGCTCTCTGAGGTCAGCAGACCAGATGTTTTTATTTGTTCCAGGCACTCGTTTTAAGATCAGAGGTGACAGGGCCTTCTCGGTTACAGGTCCAAAACTGTAGAATGAGTTATCACTACATGACAGACAGGCCCCTCCCTCACTGTTTTAAGTCACGTTTAAAAACTCACTTTTATTCCCTGGCTTTAGACACTGTGTGAGTTGCTTTTAACTTGTCTATTCTATAAAGTTAGTCATTTAATTCTTATCTTCACCTCTGTGGATCTGTGTATTTTATCCTGTGTTCTTTGCTTGCTTTGTTTGTTTTCTGTACAGCCCTTTGGTTGATCTCATTGCTGTTTTAAGTGCTTTATAAATAAAGTGGTATGTCGTCAAAGGTCACAGCATGAAGCTGATAACTTGGTGTGGTGTCTGGAGCCCACACTGTTCTGCTGCAGTTGCATGCAGCATGTACCGTAGGTGTATTATTAAACTGAATGAGTCACACAAAGGCACCACTGCTTGAAAAAAAAAAAAAAACACTGCACACAGGTTAGTACCAAGACAACCAGAAAAGCGGAAGGTGACATCTGCAACTGCGAATCATCCAGCAGTAAACGATCTGTTTGAATAAACAGTGAGGACAAAAAGCAAATCTTGTTTTCCTGCTCAGGTGTCATGAACGCCGTACAAAAGAGAAAGTCATCCAGTGGCAATTTCTGTAGAGCAGCCACCTCCAGGCGCACACACCCTGACAACTCTCCCAAACAGAAGTGTATCACTTTCGAGAGGAACCAACAACTGCAGCAGAGTAGCAGCTTCACACACAATAAGAACTCTAATGTCGTTCAGATTTACAGCTGCAGATTTATTTTGACTGTGCATTGCAGCGGAGGTACAACATATAGAGCACGAGCTTCTCCTTAACACTTGAGAATCCACTTGTGATGAACAACTTTCTGCAGTCTGATCAAATGAACTGAGCTGTTCAGCTTTTGGATGCACAAATTCACCTCTCCCCACTGTGGAGCATGGCGGTGGCAGTGTCATGCTGTGGAGGTATTTTTGGTAAATGGTAAATGTAGCTTATTTATATAGCGCTTTCCAGCCCCCTGTGAGGAGCCCCAAAGCGCTTTACAATACCAGCCATCCACCCATTCATTCACACACCGGTAGCGGTAGCCTGCCTTGTAAGGCGCCATCCAGACCTACCGGGAGCAACTCGGGGTTAAGTGTCTTGCCCAGGGACACAACGACACATGCTGGGCGGACGCGGGATTCGAACCTCCAACCTTCCGATCGGGGGTCGGCTGCCATTACCACTGTGCCACGGTCGCCCCTTTTTCAGCAGCAGGGACTGGGAGTCTGGTTGATGAATAAAGCAAAGTACAGAGATGCTTCTGGAGAGACTGGAAAACGTCTCCATTAATGGTCCTCAAACAACTGGACTGAGCGTCAGAGGATTTCAGATCTACAGAAAATCTCGTGAGCTAAGGGTTTGCATCAAACTCAAAAAGACTCGAGGCTGGAACCACGACCAAAAGGCCTCCAACCAAGTCCTAAATATACTTTTTTATTTATTTATTCTGTACGTACATTACTTTAGTTTTTCTTTAACAAAATGGTCTGTTCAACATGTCTCAACTCAGAGCACGGGGCTGCGACGTAAATGAAATGCAAGAAGTGAACGGGGTCTGAATACTTCCTGAAACCCTCATCCTTCTGGGTTCAGCTTTAAAAACTTTAAACTACTGTATGTCTAAAGACGGCAAGGAGAACCCCAGCTGAGTCCAGAAGAGTTCATATTGTCCAAACAGAACTGTTCAAGGCTTCTTACTTTGCTGTAGAGCCGAGCTGCTTGAAGATGCTCAGAGACTGCCGGAGCATGCTGCAATCAGCTTTTCCACCTTTCAGCCCCACAGATGATCTCCTGCTCGGAAACGCTCCACGCAGACGCTCACAGCTTCATCAGCTTCCACCGACTCCGTGCCGATTGTTTTAGCCGTCAGTTTTTGTTCTTGTTTCAGTGCTTCTGGGTCACATGTGCCACAAATGAGCAAACAAGGAAGTTGCACTGATGAAACGTCAGAAAAGGAGGAAGCACTCCATGATTTGACACTTGCACTGGTGTGTTTGCACGTTGGAGGACAGAAGAGACTGAGCGTACGACGAGCCCTGACTCTACAGACGTCTGTTGTTGCTGCAGGCTTCATCCTGAGCGGTGTTGTGGTGAAGTTTGCACTCGTTCGACACTTCTGTCTATCCAGTGTGCACCAAAGAGTTAAAAGGATGTGAAATGAGCAAAGAGGAAACGGTCAGGTTGTTGTTTCTTCTCAAAATATTTCTCAACTTAAAAAAAAAAAACACTTTGGCTGTCAAAATGACTGATTAAAATGTTTTCTTCTTTTTGGATTCACCCTAAAATATTTGATGCAGTCTGATGGATTCTGTGAGACAAAAGTGGCTCATCCTTCCTGGAGTGTTAGCTTTCTGTTACCATCCATGTCAGTTTTGACCACAGTTTAAAAAAAAAAAAAAATTTCACTCAAAGTGTTTTTTATTGCCTAATTTCTTTTATAAAATAAAAAAATGAAATAGCCTCAGAAGGCAGATTGGAGATCGGACGAAGATTACTGAAGTTGGTGAAGTCAAGACTTGGTTTCTTGATGATGGGGGTGATGGCAGCAGATTTGAAGGCTGTGGGAACAATGCCAGAGGTCAGGGAGGAGTGGATGATATTAGTGATGATAGGGAGCAGAGACGGGATACATGATGCCTTGTGGTGAAGGTTTCCCATCATTGCCACCATTTTAGTTTGTTTGGTTCAACACAGAGGAGCACCGCCCTGCAGCTGGATCTTGATGCTTGAACCAAATCCCCTGGTCAGCAGATACCAACAAGAAAGGTAAGGGCTTGAGGCCTTATGCTCCTAACCCTAGTTGAATAATGAAGGTTTGTGTTCGCTCATTAAATTATTCTGAATTAATTAAAATTTATAAGCTGCTTCCAAGTTACACCAAGACAGGTTTAAGGCTTTTGAACTGCAACTTCGGACATTTTACTTTAATTTCAGAGTTAGCTAGCCTCAAAAATATTTGAGTTTTGCTTCTAAAGCTAAAACTTTCTCCAGTGAACAGCTGTTTCCTCAGCATCAGTTCCAGATGTTCTGTAACCACTGTGGTTCTGCCGGAACTTTAAAACAGAACGCAGCTCACCCCGTCATTCCCGTCTCTCTGTTTCATAGGGTTTGGGTTTAGGAGTCCTATGACGGTGCCTGAATCATCTTCCAGTGCTCCTTGTGGACTTCGCCGAACAGGAAGAGAGAAACGAACACGTCCAGGTTGTGGAGGTCACTTACGCAGCGACTCTCAACAGATCAACTGACAAGAACTACATAAACTCTGAGACCGGTGAGCGTTTAAAGCAAACACAAAGCTTCTGAACGGTTTGAACCATACAGATCGAAAGAGTTCACTCAGCTGGATAAGGTGAAGAAACTTGAAGACGTTCAAGTGGAAAGATTATTATTACTTTTTTAACCTTTTTCACTACAGACTTGAGACGTGAACTGTTGTCCCTCCCCCCATCCCCCAATGCTGTTATTGCATGAGCACCCTGTGAGTCATCAAGGCCCCTAACAAAGTTGGGCGGATGAACGCTAGGGAGCGCTAAAGCGCTATTCCGCTTACAGTGGACCTAAACTTTTTGTCAGCGTTTTTGTGAATTGACTAACTTTTATAATTCATAAGCGGATTTGTGCTATTTTTATTTAAAATGCAGTACCGCTAATAACTAATTATCTATCAGTAAAAACCAATAAACTTATTTACAAGCTCTTATGCTGCTTGTTTTATATTTTTCCCCACCGTAAACAGCAGAAAGGAGGAAGGGTGTGAGGGTGAGGGGGGCAGAGCTGAGAACAGACTCGGCTCTACCATGTAGGTAAATGCCTGGGGGTCCCATTTCAGCAGTGGCCCCGGCCCCGCCTCGCCCCGTGCAGTCACCTACATCACTAACATTGATCCTGCTTGTTAATGTACATTTAACATAAAAATAATTATAGTTACGATGAAAACGATCATTAAATACGCAATAAAAAAACGGTCGATTTCTTTATCCCCCTACTAAAAATGGACTATTCCATGTTGATGACAACTTCCGGGTCAGTCGTGAACTCGAGGGCTAGTTCTGTGGCTAGCTGGTTGTGCTGGGTACTTGGATAAATCCGCAGACAACCCCGATGTTTCAAGCCAAATTAACGTGGCCGGATGATTTTATTGTGTCTTCTGTGTACACCACGCGACGGTGAGTCGTTAGTTTATGTATTTGGGTTGCTTTTTATGTATAAATGCGGTGGCGAGACGCCTGTGTATTTGAGATTTAAAAGTGGTGTGTTAGGGATTAAAGATCATTCTCTTTTTTGTTAATTTCGTGGCCGAATTATCCGAAGGACCCAGGTTCGAACCCCGGCCACGGCACACCTTGGGGTGTCTATGAGTGCACATCTATTTCCCCAGCTCCCCGAGCGCTGACTACGGCTGCTCACTGCACCACCTGGTGGTGGTTGGGTTAAATGCAGAGACCAATTTCGTCTGTCAAGTATGGGAACACACACATATGACAAATGTGACAAATTATTATTATTATTATTATTAAATAAATCCTTTGATTTTTGTAATTTCATCCTCTTAGGATCATTTTAGTTACTTTTCATTAAATCTGTTGACTGCCTATAGAAATTTTGATAACAGTTTAGTCCTGTGTATAAAGTATGCTATTTTTTGTTTTGTTTATGACCTTGTTTAGGTCAGGTTTTTTTTCACCCCCTGTTCCCACCCAGGATGGCATTGGCAAGCTACCGGACCACCACAGCTGTGCGGTAGGACTTAAATTGCACCAAACTATTTGTTTTTTTCTGGACATATTACCCTGGATCATGAACTACAAACTACCAGATTATTGATTGATGGACCTTTAATCATCCGGGATTCAAGAACCGATTTAAAATAGAAAAAAAAGAACTCTTGGGTGTAATCAGGGTCTGTTTTGTTGTGTGTATTTTTTGTCTATTGGTTATAGTCAAAGAAAATGATTATTTTTACAAACAATATTATTATAAATACCTTCCTGTCTATTGGTTATACTCAAAGAAAATGATTATTATTACAAACAATATTATTATAAATACCTTCCTAAGTCTATAGTACAATACAAACAACTTAAAACTTGCTTCTTGTCTGATGGTGTTTTATTTTAGAATTAGCGGTTTAGAATTAGCTTCCCCTAATTTTCATAAGACATTAGTGCTTTTGAAATTGTGGACCTAGATAAATTAATTAGTGCTTTAGAAATAGTGGAACTAATTTTTGGGTTAGTGCTGCCCAGCACTGGCCCCTAATGACCATCAGGCTGATGTTCCTCATTTGCATGTGAACAAGCTGTTTTTATTGACATTGTTAAACCTGTCTGTCCAGTATGTGGAGGAACTGAAACTGAGGGCCAGTTTACACGGCGCATATTTTGAGTGTAACCGCTACTTTCTCTTTGCGACTTTGCTTATCGCCTACACGACGTTGCTGGCCCCCCTCTTTGACTCCGATACTTTCCTGATCCTGCTCTCAAGGTGGAAGTTTTTTGCTGACCTCCCGCTGATAATGTAAACATCTCCCGTGGAGCTTTTGTGTCAACCACATGCGTGCAGCCCGCATGCGCGGACAGTCTAGGGCAGGCTGACATTTCACGTGTCACGCTGCAAAATATAACAGTTTAACAATAATAAACAGTATTTATGTTGGCGTGGGAGATGTTTAAATTTATCTGAACTACAGTATCTATCTGGACTCGTTACATTTTTTAAACAGTGCGTAACGTGCTGTGAAAATGAAGACACCAGGTTTATTTTTTATTTATTTATTTATTCAGCACCACAAAGTTTACAACACAAACACTGAGAATTAAACTGAACACACTATTAAAACACGTGAACCGAACTGTAACTACGTTAATGAACTGGACTCTTGCTGTGTGTTCATCTGGACCCATCAGAACCTCAGAACCATCAGCCTGTTGGAACGACAGCTTCTCCACCTGGCAGAAATAAATAAATAAAAACTCAGTTGTTGTGTGATCAAAGTAAACACAAGCAAACATTATATTAAGAACGTTGATTTACCTGCTGTAAGTCAGCTGTTTATCACGGAGTAAAGTCCGGTTCTGGTCCACAGTCCACTCAGCGTCTGGTGTACAGCGTGTTAGATGAAGAGAGTCCCGCTTGGTGTCAAATCTGTCGACTCTTATCCAAAATCCAGCATTAACTTATTGTTAACTTGTTGTTAGCTCAACTTTTAGCACAAAAGAAAGTAGCAGACTGCCAGCAGAGTGAGGCAGCACACATGCGCAGTGGGTGAAGGTTCAGCAGCACGCATGCGCAGTGGGTGTAAGGGGGGGGGCATGAGGGAGGGGGGAGATTCGAGCAGATCCGTGTCAGATCCGTGTCAACGCAAAACTTTTAAACTAATTAACATGCCCATAAGTTCCATTTCCCCCACACAGTGTCCGTGTAAACAGGGCCTGAGGCTTCTAAAACTCTCATTGACAATGGCAAAAAACATTTATTCTGTTCCTAAATCTACTCTTTGGAGACAAACTCATCTTGCTGCCAAGCGGAAATTTAAGTGTTTAGATGATGACCAAGATGATTCTCAAGATTTTGTTAAAAATTCTCCTGCATTTCAGCATGAAGTCATTGCCATGCATAGTGAATACAGTGAATCACTTGAAAGTTCTGACTCTCTTCATGATGATGATGATGGCATCAATGAACCAGAAACTGTAGATATTCCTGTAAATGGGTCCTTTTCAGATGATGATCATGGCAGTATTCATTCAGACCATCATGCCAATCATTCTTATGATTTTCCCTCTGAATTGGATGTTCACATTTCACATAACTCTGAACTTGAACCAGATCGCTCAACAGATTGTTCTTCCTTGGATACTGACGGTGAACAAGCCACCTATCAACATTTGCTGGGATGGATGTTTTTTTTATTATTTATTAATCCAGTTATAGGGGAGACCCCAGCAAGGCACTGTGCATTTTCCAGATTGCCTTTGCATATGACTAATTACTCTTTTTTGTTTTTGTTTGTTTTTTTGCAAATGCAGATGGAATCATGAATGGGGATTCTGTGGCAAGAGAGGATTTTATAAGGACTCATGCTGCAGAGCATTTAAAACATGCAAAAAGGGTAGAGGACATGCGCTCACACTGGACAATTAAAACGTGTCACAAAGAAGTGGAGGTAGGGCTTTCACACTGGACATTTAATGCACCACAAAGAAGTGGACACTGGACATTTAATGCACCACAAAGAAGTGGACACTGGACATTTAATGCACCACAAAGAAGTGGAGGTGAGGCTTTCACACTGGACATTTAATGCACCACAAAGAAGTGGACACTGGACATTTAATGCACCACAAGAAGTGGAGGTGGAGGGTCACACAGGACATTTAAAATGTGCCACAAAGAAGTGGAGGACACGGGCTCACACAGAACTGAGGAACACATTTTTTGGGGGGAGAGATGCAAATACAGGTGCTGGTCATAAAATTAGAATATGAAAAAGTTTATTTATTTCAGTAATTCCATTCAAAAAGTAAAACTTGTATATTATATTCATTCACACAGACTGATATATTTTTTAAAAAAAATTCTTAATGTTGATGATTATAACTGACAACTAATGAAAAGCCCAAATTCATTACCGGTAACAGAAAATTACATTACTTGAGATAAAAAATTAAAAAAGGATTTTTATAGATGTTGGCCAACTGAAAAGTATGAACATGGTACCATGGTCCTTGCAAAAGGACCCCCAACTAAGTATTCAAAGATGTACATATTGTACATTTCATGTTCATAGTTCTCAGTTGGCCAACATTTATAAACATTTTTTTTAATTAATCTCAAGTAATAGTCTAATTTTCTGAGGTACTAAATTTAGGGTTGTCATTAGTTGTTGGTTTTAATTATCAGCATTAAAAGAAATAAACTTGAAATCAGTTTAATGAAAGTTTCACTTTTTGAATGGAATTACTGAAATAAATCAACTTATTTAAAATATTATGACCAGCACACTTTTTAAACATATTTGTGGTGGGACTGTAATTTTATGTAGCTTTCATATTTCTCGTGTTACTGCCAGTGTTGCTAGTTCAGCTATAAATCCAAAAGAAAAATGAAGGCATGTTAATAAAAACAAAAACAAATTAATGTTAAGTACAGACCAAAGCTATGTGAGCTGTGTACTTTTAGATTTGTTTGTGTACTGGTACATTTTGTTTTGCCACCAGTTGATAAGCTCCCTCCAATGTAATTCTAAAGCTTTTGTTTTTTTAAAGGTACCAAAGGTGGACTTTTCCATTTTATGTGTTATGCTGTTTATTAAAGGATTAACAGTAATCCTTTAATTTATGTTAAAGAGGATAAAGGAAAAATGTAAGGAGTGATTTGTAAACCTTAATCCAACGGTTTCTAGGACCGTTTCCTGCTGTACAATGGATGGTCAAATGTGGTTCCTAGCTTTGTTTGCCTCAACGCAGTTTTGAAGTAGATGCATTATATTTTTCATATGCATAGCATGTACAGATTCTTTTTGTACCTATTTTTGTACCTAGTTATGCAGTTTTTTATTCATATACGGATTTGTTTTATATTATGATACTGATGCCTTTATGTGTAATAAACTGATTCTTTTATCATAACTTTCGCCTCTGTTATTTTTAATGTTAGTACTGTAGAATTAATTCATAGCCAAGAGTTATTTGCACAACTACATATCATCATGATTCCACTAATAAATCTCAATTTAAAACTGTGGATTGGGAACTTGAAAAGTTTGTGTTGTCTGAACGTTGAAGGGACAGTTTCTGAACATTCAGGGGACAGTTTCTGAACATTCAGGGGACAGTTTCTGAACATTCAGGGGACGTTGTCTGAACGTTTTATGGAGTTTCATTTGGACGTCCTCTGAACGTTTTCTGCAAACGTTCAGAGGACGTTGATGACAACGTTCAGAGGACATTGTCAGTATGGCAAGCCCTTTTAACATTAAATCGGATTCAGGCCACTTCAATTCCAGATATCTGAAATTGAATTATGACTAGTCATAATAGCTATTCAAGATATCTTGAATTACATTCTGACTAGTCAAAATTCATATTTGAGATATCATTAATTACATTCTGACTAGTCAAAATGACGTCAGATTTTCCATTGAGTTGAATGGAGGCTTCAATTTAAGATATCTTGAAATGAATTTTGACTAGTCGTAAATACAATTCTAGATATCTCTAATTTAATTTTGACTAGTCATAATTAGCTTTCAAGCTATCTCGATCTTAGTTATGACTAGTCATAATTACAATTACAGATATCTTAAATTACATCATCATTTAAGATATCTTAAATGTATTTATGACTAGTCAAAATGTATTTATGACTAGTCAAAATGTAATTCAAGATATCTTAAATAACTAATATGACTAGTCATAAATCAATTTCAGATATCTAGAACTGTATTTATGACTAGTCAAAATTCCTTTTAAGATATCTTTAAATGAATTCGATATCTTAAATATTTTATCATGTGGACGGCGTTTCTATTTAAGATATCTAGAATTCACATTTTGACTAGTCATAATTACGTAGAAGATATCTTGAATTATAATTATGACTAGTCAAATATGTCAGTTTTACGCAGGCGGAAATCGGGCTGCTAAATATTGCCAGGAGGACCCATGTCAGGTCTGTCCAACACAACGCCTGTGTTTTTAACAGAAACAGACACTTACTGTGTGCTCACTAAAGAGAAATGTCTCTCTTTTCAACATCTTGTTTAATTTGCCAGCAGCCTTTTTTTTTGCTGGTGAGGAGGAACTCACAGCGGTGATCTCATGATATTTCTTCCATGAAGAAAACATCCACAGCTATCATGGTAAGAAAAAAAACGTAGCTTAGCTTAGCGAGCTAACCGCTAGCTTCAGCTGCAACGAGTAACATATGCACAGCGTAAAAAAGCCTAATTTAATGTGATTAATTATTTGGAATATTTGAGACAGATATGGTATAAAAATGTATATTGTATTTTTTACGAGGTTCCATTAGTGCCAAAAATATGTTTATGCATCTATAAAGTGTGTATATAGCGTGCTGTGTGTGTGTGTTTGTTATATATATATATATATATATATATATAGATATATAGATATACTGTATATATATATATATACATACACAGTATATGTATGTAGTATGTAAGTGATGTGTTAAGTGAATCAATCTATTATACAATCTATTACTTTTTTAAGCTAAATATGTTATAAGAAGTATTAATTTATATATATGTGCTAAAAACAGTTATGATCTATTTTAGATCTCACTGGGTGTGAAAAAGAAAAGTCTGAGTTGTTGGATTATACCAGCACCAGCTGCCAACTGTTCCTCCTGCAGTGGCCTGCACAAGAGATTTACCTTACAAGGATGACACAGACCAAGAAGAACAAAGGTAAATAAAATAAGAGTGGAACACATTCTTTTCTGTTATATCATTTAGTATATGATGATTATGATTCTCATAACAATAAGTGTAATAACTTTCCCACCTGTATATTATTAGTGCCATGTGAAATTTGTCATAATTTCAACATTACTTGTGTCAAATATATTTTTATCTCCTAACTTGTTTGGAATAGTTTGTTTTTGTAGGTAATGAAAAAAATGCAGGCTCAACCACTATCAATTAGTAGTATTTGCAAGTTATGTAAAAATCTTAACTCTCACAAATCTGTCCCACAAATTGCTCACTGCCCCTTTACATTTATTTATTTTTAAGTTTATTTGACATATTTTTATGTTGTAAGGT
The DNA here is from genome assembly GCA_038048925.1 of Garcialebias charrua. Lineage (NCBI taxonomy): Eukaryota > Metazoa > Chordata > Actinopteri > Cyprinodontiformes > Rivulidae > Garcialebias > Garcialebias charrua. The sequence continues at coordinate 32,114 of JBBPBX010008698.1, forward strand.
GATCCATCCTGAACCTGCCAGCAAGGTGGTGCGAAAGCCCAGAACTGTGGGGAAAAGATGTCTGCGCTCCACGCTTTACAGAGCGCACACAGGGTATAATCTTTGTGTTAATGTTTTTATGCCTGTTTCTTTTGTCAAAACTTATTGTGATTAATTATGTCACTTGTCTGTTTGGAGGATCACGTCCAGATCCAGACATCCTGGCATCAGGAGGAAAACTACACTGGCTGGAGTCTCAACCATTTATCGCTCCTGTCCTAGATGGTCTGTCAACTTTGGAGCTGGTACCATCCAGATGTGGGCCTGTTCCACAGGGTGGACTGGTTTCTAACCAGTGCCCAACTGAGAAGTCCTGCATAGCATCATTCTGCACCACATGGCTCCAGACTTCCCTGCTCTTCCTTTGATGCTGCATAGTCTTCCCAACAAGTGTTTTGTGCCCACACTCAGTCAGCTGCATCTTCATTCTCTGCAAGTGTCACATGAAATACAGGCCAGAACCAGGGAGCAGTCCAGATGTTCTGCAGGGGTACAGCTTCGACAACCAAGGCTTACTGCCAGCTGTTTCTGTGTTGCTTGCAGAGGAGTATGCTGCCACAGCACTGGCAGCTCAGATGGTCAGGGGGTCCACTAAACAATAACTGTTGAACAGGTGGACGTTCAATAAACAATAACTGTTGAACGGGTATGACGTGATGAATTGATTGATGATTGGTTGATCAGATTAAGTCTAAACTGGACATGTTTTACTTTCAATGTGTTTATATCAGTGCAGTATCATAAAATGTACAAATCACCTTTTTGTTCCTTCGTATTTTTAATATTCAGTCTCAAGCTGTGTGAATCACTGTAAATACTGTAAATAGTTGTTACTCATGAAAAATACAAAAACTTGCCAATTTCTTTAAAATGAAATTGCATAATTTGGGAAAAATATGTATAATCCACTATAAGTTTATAGTGTACAGTTATAAATTGTTAACTTAAATAGTTAAAGTTTTTTTGTTTTTACTAGATTTGTTGTAAATTATACTTGTTTTCCTTGCAATTCAACTCAATCAATCCACAAATAATAAAAAAAAGTATGCTGCTCAAGTGTGTTTTAATTGAAGAATGTTTAAAAATAATTCAAAACTTTTAAATAATAAATTACATAACACTAGAACAGTTTACATACATGTGACAAGCTTGGATGTTGTTTTTTATTTTATAAACTTACTTCAACGGCACCTTAGGATTTTCACCCAAGGACATAATTTATACACAGAAAAGGCACTTGGGTTTGTTTACAAGTAAACAGGAGACTGTTCCAACATACAATATGAATTTTATTAACACTAAGTTAAAAACTAATTCTAATGGAGGCAATAATGATTCTTAAATATTCAGCCAAGGCTGAGGCTTTCCAGTGGTCAGTCAATTAAAAGATTTAATGATGGCTCAATGTAACACGAGCAGAAATTCACCCACAAGCTGTGATGCACGAGTGGGACAGAACCTACACAAGACTGAACTGCCTTCAACCTGGAACATAAATATGAAATTAAGTAAACAGAAATAAATATGTTCTCCTGATGCATGCTCAATAATCCAGGTAGAAAAATCTAAAAAAGTCAGGTCCTGTGGACTCCCCCAGCCAATCTTCTCTCAGGTAAGACACTGACTAATTACAGTGACTTGAGCAGGCTGTAGTAAAGCATGGTAGGACAGATAAGGTTGTTTTCTTGCCCCACAAGAACAACCAGGAACTGAACAAAAACAACAGATGAAACGGAGCCATTTTCCTCACTGTCTAACACTTGTGACATCTAGCGCCACTGCAGCCACCCAAAATTGTGCAGGCATCTGTTTGAACAGCTAAGTGGCAGCCGCGGGTCCTGCGCGTAATTTCTTAATAAAGATATCTAAAAATGTCATTATGACAAGTCATAATTACGTTTGAGATATCTTTAATTGTCATTTTGGATGTTTGACACTTTAAATGACGAATCGGATGACGTCATTTTCAGATATAGTCAAAATTCATTTTAAGATATCTTGAATTGCTATTCTGACTAGTCAGAATGTAAATACAGATATCTTAAATTAACATTCTGACTAGTCAAAATGTAATTGTGATTAGTCAAAAGTCCTTTTTACATATCTAGAATGTAATTACGGATAGTCAGACTTCACGATTTAATGTTAAAAGGGCTTGCCATATGGTCTGAACATTCAATGTTAGCTGGGAATGTGGTCACGTAAAGACGTAACAGCGAGGGAGAGTAGTTTCATGCTTCAAATCTCTCATTCACACAACACTTTGTTGTTGAAAGTAACTTTTTTAAGCCTCCGCTGGAGTTAGTTGTATAAAAATTGCGACTTACCAAATCAAAATGTACAAATTCGACGTGAATCCGTGCTGCCGGACAGGTTGTTGCTGTGTGACGTCACTGCGTGATTTGCATACGGGCCACCACTTTGCGCATGCGTGATTCATGTCTGCCTGCGTCGGCATATGTGCGTAGTTCTACGTACGTCACAAAGACAAATGCTATTCAGGCATTAATGTTCTGCCTGCGTCGGCATATGTGCGTAGTTCTACGTCACAAAGACAAATGCTATTCAGGCATTAATGTTGAATATGCAAATTCAGACGTCATTTTGCTTTGATGTTGTTACAATATGCAAATTCAGACGTCATTTGTCTTTGATGTGGTTACTCTCAGAGTCTATAAATTAAAGGTCTCTTTGTGAAATTCCCATTCTGTAGTTTACAGTTGTTCTGAAAAGAACTGCTGGTGTTTCTCAGCGACCTCCAAAATTTGTGTTGGCATTTCAAAACCGATTGAAATATTGTCGTTTTATATTGTTATTATTATTGTTTGTGTTGTCATAGAGACGAGTTGTTCCTTTGTTAAATAAGAATTCTGTTTCAGTTCAGATCAGAAAACAAACAGATCAGCTCATTTGGTGTTTCAGACAGCAAAGTCAAAATGAACGGTGAAGGAGACGGATTTCACATCGGACCAAATCGTCACGCTATTTTTCTTGGGCTGGAGCGCATGGACAGGGGAGATGAACAGAATGAGTTAATCGACTGGCTCAACTTCCAGTTCGCGCAACCCGGAGGACCGGACGTCAACGACTTGCTGGAAATGCTGGGCCTCCTGGCTGAGCATGTTAATGATGAAGCAGATGACGAAAACGAAGATGAAGAACCTGAAATCAATGCTGACATCAATGAGATCAATGACCAAATACCAGAAAATGTGGAGGTCAATGATGAAGCAGATGACGAAAATGAGGACGAAGAACCCATTGAAATCAATGCTGACATAAATGAGATCAATGACCAAATACCAGAAAATGTGGAGGTCAATGATGTAAATGACAATGCGGACAACGTCAAAAACAATGTCAACAATAACAACATTGACATTAACGATGAGGGCATTGAAAACATTTTCATTAACAACGACATGAATGAAAATGATCATCCAGACGATCCTAACATGCCCAGCACATCAAGAAAAAGACCTCGAGAAGAAGATGAGGCTGAAACTGACAACGGCAGCAAAAGATCACGTCTGTTGTCAGAAGAGACACAAGATGAAGAGCCACAGCCAGGACCATCAAGAAAAAGACCTCGAGAAGAAGATGAGGCTGAAACTGACAACAGCTGCAAAAGATCACGTCTGTTGTCAGAAGAGACACAAGAGGAAGAGCCACAGCCAGGACCATCAAGAAAAAGACCTCGAGAAGAAGATGAGGCTGAAACTGACAACAGCAGCAAAAGATCACGTCAGTCGTCAGAAGAGACACAAGAGGAAGAGCCACAGCCAGGACCATCTAGAAAGAGACAAAGAGACGACAACGACGATGAGGACGACAATCCAGGGGGAAAGAAGAAAAGGAAAAGGAAACACTTGGAATGATGGAGAACCGCAACCTTTTTGAGTGCAGTTTGTTCTGTCTGTGCATGTGTGTTTTTTCTCCGGGCACTCCGGTTTTTCCTAAAAAAAAAAACACATTAGCTTAGGGCGATGTGGTGGATGAGTTGGAAGAACTGCCACCTCTCAGCAAGAAGGTCGTCAGATCGAATCCTGGCATGGGGCCTTTCTGGGCGGAGTTTGCATGTTCTCTCCGTGCATGTGTGTTTTTTCTCCGGGCACTCCGGTTTTTCCTAAAAAAAAAACACATTAGCTTAGGGTGATGTGGTGGATGAGTTGGAAGAACTGCCACCTCTCAGCAAGAAGGTCGTCAGATCGAATCCTGGCATGGGGCCTTTCTGGGCGGAGTTTGCATGTTCTCTCCGTGCATGTGTGTTTTTTCTCCGGGCACTCCGGTTTTTCCTAAAAAAAAAAACACATTAGCTTAGGGTGATGTGGTGGATGAGTTGGAAGAACTGCCACCTCTCAGCAAGAAGGTCGTCAGATCGAATCCTGGCATGGGGCCTTTCTGGGCGGAGTTTGCATGTTCTCTCCGTGCATGTGTGTTTTTTCTCCGGGCACTCCGGTTTTTCCTAAAAAAAAAAACACATTAGCTTAGGGTGATGTGGTGGATGAGTTGGAAGAACTGCCACCTCTCAGCAAGAAGGTCGTTGGATCGAATCCTGGCATGGGGCCTTTCTGGGCGGAGTTTGCATGTTCTCTCCGTGCATGTGTGTTTTTTCTCCGGGCACTCCGGTTTTTCCTAAAAAAAAATACACATTAGCTTAGGGTGATGTGGTGGATGAGTTGGAAGAACTGCCACCTCTCAGCAAGAAGGTCGTTGGATCGAATCCTGGCCAGGGGCCTTTCTGGGTGGCGTTTGCATGTTCTCTCCGTGCATGCATGGGTTTTCTCCGGCCACTCCGGTTTCTCCCACAGGTAAAAAAATTAAAAGGGCAGCACGGTGGCTCAGTTGGTAGAACTGTTGCCTCTCAGCAAGAAGGTCACCAGGTGGAATCCTGGCCGGGGACCTTTCTGGGTGGAGTTTGCATGTTCTGTCCGTGCATGTGTGACGATGCTTGTTTTTGGACACACGACAGCACGTCAAAATACTGTTTCTCCAATGTTTATATGCTGAAGACAATAAAACAACCATGTCACTTGTCTTCTGTTTTCTGCACTTCTGGCTACTTCACAGTGCTACAGCAGCAAAGTGAGCCTCACAATATAACAGTTACACTTCATTCAGGAGGTTTACAAAGCTGAAAAGTCATATTTTTCTTTTAGAGTAACAAAACAACATTTTCTAAATATATACTGTAATTAAAAACAGTGCAATAAAAGAACAATAATGCCATCTACTGGGCAGTTTAGAACAATAAAAAGATAACATTCAGTCATTTACATGAACAAAAACAACAATCTCCCATACCTGCTGAAGACAATAAAACAACCATGTCACGTGTCTTCTGTTTTCTGCACTTCTGGCTCCTACATGTGCAAAAATAAATGTTACCAAATGAAAAACATGACAACGCCCTTGCTATTACAGTCATATATTGTACGGCCCGAAATAGAAGAATATAATACCAAATATATTCAGTGAAATGCACACTAGCAGTGCATGTTGTCTCATCTGACAGCAGATGTTTAAAATATGCTGCACATTTTGAATATTGTCTAATCCAGGGGTTCCCAAACTTTTCCATGCCATGGCCCCCCAAACAGCATTAGCTTCTGGCCGAGCCCCCCTCACAAACAGTGTTACAAAATCTGTAAAGAAACATTGACTTTTAGAATGTTTTAACTTGTATTCACTATATTCAATTAATTATTACAGCCGCTGAGCATAAAAATGTTATTAACTAACATGTTTAAACACTGTATTATATTCCCACTGATAAAAACAACTTTTCAACAAACTGTTCACCAGAAGAACAAAACAAAAGAAATCTAACCTCTCTGTCAAGCGTGTTTATTTAGAACTGACAGATACAGATTGCTCTAGTTGGCATTTATTAATATTATTCCTACTACTGTATTTTTATTTTTGCTTTAAAAAAAGCTTCTTCTCTCTAGCTTTCTGGGGCCCCTTCAGTAAGTAAGTAAGTATTAGGAATTATAGCTTTAGCTTGTGGAAAATTTACAACACAACGTTCATTGCAGCCCTGATCCTTCAGCTCATCAGTTTGTCACGTCAGTTGCACTCAAGACTTCTCCATCACAGACTTTTATTTGGTTTACAGTATAATTTATTAATAAATTCTCATTTTACACTGTAGCAAATAAACATCTGCTCTGTGACTGTCACATTTGTTAACTTTAAAAAGATCTGGCAGTTTGTCAGCAGATATAAGGAGCAGAGCAGATCACATGCGTTACCTGAGACGTAGGAGAAACCGACAAACTGTATTCAAACAGCCCTAAGCTCAGTAATTCATTCATTCAACCTTGATTATACATATATAATACATATACAGTATAATACATATATAATACATAAATAATAATCAGATTCAGTTTATTTCTACAGCAGCAAGTCACAACAGTCATCTCAGTGCATGAGTTTACATACACTATTTTAAAAAGACACTTTTTTCACACTGTGACGTGAAATCAGAATAAACTTTTCCAGTTTTAGATGAATTAGGATTAACTTTTTTTTTCTATTTACAAAATGCCAGAATAATGAGAGTGAGAATTTTTAAAGGAAATATTTATTACTTTTTTCAAAGTCAAAAGTTCAAATACACTTCATTAGTATTTGTACCATTGCATGACTTGGGTCAGACGTTTTGGATCTTCTCACAATAGTTGGCAGGAATTTTGTCCCATTCCTCCTGACAGAACTGGTTGAACTGGGCCATGTTTGGAGACTGCCTTGCTCCCACTTGACGTTTCAGTTTTGTCTATAAATTTTCTACAGGATTGAGCTCAGGACTTTGTGATGGCCACTCCAAAACATTGACTTCTCCTGGTCTGTAACCAGTTTGGCAGTATGGTTCCAGTCTGTAACCAGTTTGGCAGTATGGTTCCAGTCTGTTACCAGTTTGGCAGTATGGTTCCAGTCTGTAACCAGTTTGGCAGTATGGTTCCAGTCTGTAACCAGTTTGGCAGTATGGTTCCAGTCTGTAACCAGTTTGGCAGTATGGTTCCAGTCTGTAACCAGTTTGGCAGTATGGTTCCAGTCTGTAACCAGTTTGGCAGTATGGTTCCAGTCTGTAACCAGTTTGGCAGTATGGTTCCAGTCTGTAACCAGTTTGGCAGTATGGTTCCAGTCTGTAACCAGTTTGGCAGTATGGTTCCAGTCTGTAACCAGTTTGGCAGTATGGTTCCAGTCTGTAACCAGTTTGGCAGTATGGTTCCAGTCTGTAACCAGTTTGGCAGTATGGTTCCAGTCTGTAACCAGTTTGGCAGTATGGTTCCAGTCTGTAACCAGTTTGGCAGTATGGTTCCAGTCTGTAACCAGTTTGGCAGTATGGTTCCAGTCTGTAACCAGTTTGGCAGTATGGTTCCAGTCTGTAACCAGTTTGGCAGTATGGTTCCAGTCTGTAACCAGTTTGGCAGTATGGTTCCAGTCTGTTACCAGTTTGGCAGTATGGTTCCAGTCTGTTACCAGTTTGGCAGTATGGTTCCAGTCTGTAACCAGTTTGGCAGTATGGTTCCAGTCTGTAACCAGTTTGGCAGTATGGTTCCAGTCTGTAACCAGTTTGGCAGTATGGTTCCAGTCTGTAACCAGTTTGGCAGTATGGTTCCAGTCTGTAACCAGTTTGGCAGTATGGTTCCAGTCTGTAACCAGTTTGGCAGTATGGTTCCAGTCTGTAACCAGTTTGGCAGTATGGTTCCAGTCTGTTACCAGTTTGGCAGTATGGTTCCAGTCTGTAACCAGTTTGGCAGTATGGTTCCAGTCTGTAACCAGTTTGGCAGTATGGTTCCAGTCTGTTACCAGTTTGGCAGTATGGTTCCAGTCTGTAACCAGTTTGGCAGTATGGTTCCAGTCTGTAACCAGTTTGGCAGTATGGTTCCAGTCTGTAACCAGTTTGGCAGTATGGTTCCAGTCTGTAACCAGTTTGGCAGTATGGTTCCAGTCTGTAACCAGTTTGGCAGTATGGTTCCAGTCTGTAACCAGTTTGGCAGTATGGTTCCAGTCTGTAACCAGTTTGGCAGTATGGTTCCAGTCTGTTACCAGTTTGGCAGTATGGTTCCAGTCTGTAACCAGTTTGGCAGTATGGTTCCAGTCTGTTACCAGTTTGGCAGTATGGTTCCAGTCTGTAACCAGTTTGGCAGTATGGTTCCAGTCTGTAACCAGTTTGGCAGTATGGTTCCAGTCTGTAACCAGTTTGGCAGTATGGTTCCAGTCTGTAACCAGTTTGGCAGTATGGTTCCAGTCTGTAACCAGTTTGGCAGTATGGTTCCAGTCTGTAACCAGTTTGGCAGTATGGTTCCAGTCTGTAACCAGTTTGGCAGTATGGTTCCAGTCTGTAACCAGTTTGGCAGTATGGTTCCAGTCTGTAACCAGTTTGGCAGTATGGTTCCAGTCTGTAACCAGTTTGGCAGTATGGTTCCAGTCTGTAACCAGTTTGGCAGTATGGTTCCAGTCTGTTACCAGTTTGGCAGTATGGTTCCAGTCTGTAACCAGTTTGGCAGTATGGTTCCAGTCTGTAACCAGTTTGGCAGTATGGTTCCAGTCTGTAACCAGTTTGGCAGTATGGTTCCAGTCTGTAACCAGTTTGGCAGTATGGTTCCAGTCTGTAACCAGTTTGGCAGTATGGTTCCAGTCTGTAACCAGTTTGGCAGTATGGTTCCAGTCTGTAACCAGTTTGGCAGTATGGTTCCAGTCTGTAACCAGTTTGGCAGTATGGTTCCAGTCTGTAACCAGTTTGGCAGTATGGTTCCAGTCTGTAACCAGTTTGGCAGTATGGTTCCAGTCTGTAACCAGTTTGGCAGTATGGTTCCAGTCTGTAACCAGTTTGGCAGTATGGTTCCAGTCTGTAACCAGTTTGGCAGTATGGTTCCAGTCTGTAACCAGTTTGGCAGTATGGTTCCAGTCTGTAACCAGTTTGGCAGTATGGTTCCAGTCTGTAACCAGTTTGGCAGTATGGTTCCAGTCTGTAACCAGTTTGGCAGTATGGTTCCAGTCTGTAACCAGTTTGGCAGTATGGTTCCAGTCTGTAACCAGTTTGGCAGTATGGTTCCAGTCTGTAACCAGTTTGGCAGTATGGTTCCAGTCTGTAACCAGTTTGGCAGTATGGTTCCAGTCTGTAACCAGTTTGGCAGTATGGTTCCAGTCTGTAACCAGTTTGGCAGTATGGTTCCAGTCTGTAACCAGTTTGGCAGTATGGTTCCAGTCTGTAACCAGTTTGGCAGTATGGTTCCAGTCTGTAACCAGTTTGGCAGTATGGTTCCAGTCTGTAACCAGTTTGGCAGTATGGTTCCAGTCTGTAACCAGTTTGGCAGTATGGTTCCAGTCTGTAACCAGTTTGGCAGTATGGTTCCAGTCTGTAACCAGTTTGGCAGTATGGTTCCAGTCTGTAACCAGTTTGGCAGTATGGTTCCAGTCTGTAACCAGTTTGGCAGTATGGTTCCAGTCTGTTACCAGTTTGGCAGTATGGTTCCAGTCTGTAACCAGTTTGGCAGTATGGTTCCAGTCTGTAACCAGTTTGGCAGTATGGTTCCAGTCTGTAACCAGTTTGGCAGTATGGTTCCAGTCTGTAACCAGTTTGGCAGTATGGTTCCAGTCTGTAACCAGTTTGGCAGTATGGTTCCAGTCTGTAACCAGTTTGGCAGTATGGTTCCAGTCTGTAACCAGTTTGGCAGTATGGTTCCAGTCTGTAACCAGTTTGGCAGTATGGTTCCAGTCTGTAACCAGTTTGGCAGTATGGTTCCAGTCTGTAACCAGTTTGGCAGTATGGTTCCAGTCTGTAACCAGTTTGGCAGTATGGTTCCAGTCTGTAACCAGTTTGGCAGTATGGTTCCAGTCTGTAACCAGTTTGGCAGTATGGTTCCAGTCTGTAACCAGTTTGGCAGTATGGTTCCAGTCTGTAACCAGTTTGGCAGTATGGTTCCAGTCTGTAACCAGTTTGGCAGTATGGTTCCAGTCTGTAACCAGTTTGGCAGTATGGTTCCAGTCTGTAACCAGTTTGGCAGAATGGTTCCAGTCTGTAACCAGTTTGGCAGAATGGTTCCAGTCTGTAACCAGTTTGGCAGAATGGTTCCAGTCTGTAACCAGTTTGGCAGAATGGTTCCAGTCTGTAACCAGTTTGGCAGAATGGTTCCAGTCTGTAACCAGTTTGGCAGAATGGTTCCAGTCTGTAACCAGTTTGGCAGTATGGTTCCAGTCTGTAACCAGTTTGGCAGTATGGTTCCAGTCTGTAACCAGTTTGGCAGTATGGTTCCAGTCTGTAACCAGTTTGGCAGTATGGTTCCAGTCTGTAACCAGTTTGGCAGTATGGTTCCAGTCTGTAACCAGTTTGGCAGTATGGTTCCAGTCTGTAACCAGTTTGGCAGTATGGTTCCAGTCTGTAACCAGTTTGGCAGTATGGTTCCAGTCTGTAACCAGTTTGGCAGTATGGTTCCAGTCTGTAACCAGTTTGGCAGTATGGTTCCAGTCTGTAACCAGTTTGGCAGAATGGTTCCAGTCTGTAACCAGTTTGGCTGAATGGTTCCAGTCTGTAACCAGTTTGGCTGAATGGTTCCAAATAGGCTAGGGCCGCCACTGACGAACCACGAGTAAACCTGCAGTCTGAGAGTGAGGTGCTGTTAGGAAAACATGGAACAATAAGATCTGTAATATAAAATGGAGCTAGATTGTTGAAAGCTTTGTAGGTTAGAAGATTTAGATTTTTTAAATTTGAATAAAACTTTCTCATTAAGGTGTTATTTATAAGACTGAGTTTGTTGCAGCTCCTCAGACTGAAGAAGTCTTTTGAAAAAAAAAGACAAAATATTTCAACAAAGAAGAATCCATCCAGAGGATCTGACTCAACCTTGTTAGGTGCAGCATCCAAATACATGTGGACGGTGGAGCTGCCACTCACTTTAGGAGTAGTTCACCATTTTTAAGAACACTTTTTAAAAAATGAAAAAGTTTTTTTTTTTTTAATATATACACCCAGTACAACCAGCATGTTGCTATTCTCCCACATGGCAAATACAGACACACATCAAGGGTACATGTGAATTTTTTAATGTACAATCAACAGCAGCATCTTCAATTGATGCAAACACATAAGAGCTGTGCACTGCTGGTTCCAGTTCAAGTGCACACCAGCTTCCAGTTCCTTACAACAGGACAGAAGCTGATGCAGCGACTTGTCTCAAAACATCAGCTGTTAAATATTTAAGTCTCTAAAATGTGTCTGCTGCTCTCACAGCTGCATGGTGGTTACATGGTGTTTTCACTTTCACTTAATAAAATAGGTTTGAGTCCATTTTTCTGTATGATTTTAGAGGAGTATGTTTTGTACACATGTGAAAATGTTGAATCGTGAACCTCTCCTTCGAGACTTCTAATTAAGAGTGCATCTTTTCATCTGCAGAAATCACTTTGAAGATGCAACACAGGCTTTATTCTAAAAACAGAACCCAGAAGACCAGAGGCTGCATTTCTAATACGGGTTCTCAATAAATTGTCCATTTCGCTCCGTTTCCTTCAACTCTGAACAGTTTTTCAGTCCCCACTGAAGAGAACCCTCCCACAGTATGATGCTGCCACCACCGTGCTTCACTGTGGGGACAGTGCTTACTCATCTGACCACATAGATGTTACTTAACTGATGCAGTCAAAGAAAAAGGGGATGAATACACAACTTCTTCCTTTTAGTATTTAAAACAAATTCTTATTTTTTTTATCAGGAGTGTTTTGTGTAGGTTCATAATAAAAACAAAAAATTCAATCTAAATATCATGGAGGGGTGAATCCTTTTGCAGCTCACTGAACTAACTGCAGCTGCTCTCACACAAATACACACAAACACTCAGAGCAACAAGCTTAAGATGAATTATTTTATTTTGAAATCTGCGTGCACACACATAATGGAAAGTTTATTGTTGGTGCTGCTGGAGTTCACACGTGGCTCCGTCACTTTCTTCATGAAGGTGACTCCAAACCAAACTGCAGGTGCGTTACGTCCACCTGCAGCGTTTACAGTTGACTTCTGTTGTAAAGTCTGCAGAGTTTTACTCTGCCATGATTTAAACCATCGGTTCTTAAACCAACAAATGATCCGTGGCAGAAACAACTCACAACCTCCAACCCTGGAGAACCACACTCCTCACCTCTTGGGACACTTACAGTACAAATACGATGGTTTTACATGTAACTTCTGTAGATGTGACTTGAACCGCTCCTGGTGTGTTTAAAATCGTGGGACTTTCAAGAGTTGGAAACTTTCCACGAGAATTAACAGAAACTTATGAGAATAAACCTTCAACCCAGATGACTAAAACTCGGCCCTTTACAAGGATTTGATGTACAGTTGGAGAATATATTTTAACACAGTCTGGACTAAACAGGTTTCAAGCAGGAACACGAGTGGGTCTACGCTGTTCCTCCAACACGTGCACACATTTCTAGAAACCTGGACCATATTTCTGAGCTTTGAGCACAAAACTACTGAAGCTAAACAGCCGAGCTCAAGGAGCAACATGAAGCTTTGCTGATATGAACGAGTAAAACACTGCTGTGATGTGAACACATCATCCAAATAAAAAGGCTTTAACATCCAAATCTCACATTGTTGTTGTTTCTCCTGCTCCAACCTGGAAGACGCACTTCTTTGATTTTATCCCAACATTCATGCACGTTCACAAAATGTTCAAGCAGGAGTATCAGGAAGGAAAAGGTCAGAATCTGGTTACAGATTTTAAGCTTCCCAGCTTCACTTCACATGTAAAGTTCTTTAAGTGATACGTCCCTGTGTGAACCTTAAGTGTCCAAACAGGACCGTCGTTAACAGCAGGACACCATGTCCCACTGAAATGTTTAGGGAAGTCCTTTAAACGTTCTGCAACACGAGGACCAACTGAAAGGTGTATGCATGTAGATCTGTGAGGCAGAAGTGTGTATAAAATGTGCTAACATGTTCTTGACGTGCCGATAAGGAAGGTGGCAAATTCCTACATCTGTGTAAAATAGCTCATTTATGAGAACGGACCAGAACTTGAGATAATAAAAGTTACAGGAAAAAAAACTAAAGATTCTTGTTTTATTCAAATCACGAGGAAAAAAAAGTTGAGCGGCACATTAAACTGTAGACGAAATTAGAAACTGAGCTCATCTTAACCCCCAAAAACACAAACTCTAAATGATTAAATGATTAGAACGGTTTGTTTCTGTCCTCATCTTAACTTATAAAACGCTGAAGGAAACGTGTGACACCAGAGAAGTCCTTGCTGTGATAACTGTCTAGAAAACCCAAAGATAATAAACCTTGTAAAATCGTACAGATCAAAAGGAATGGAAGATTTAGCAGCTTTAAAGTTAAAACCCTGGCACATGATGAACGTGGAGGCTGTTCTGCTCCTGAAGCTCCACTCACTCTGAAGAACAACCAAAGGCACCCTAAATGTTGCATTCCTCTTCACTTTGCGTCACCTGTTCATCTGAATAGAAAAGTTCCTCCGTTGAAGTGAAAGTCTCAGGAGTCTGATCCCTGATCATGGCGGTCCTCTTCCTGCTCTCCTTCACATCATCTCCATCCCTCCACGACTGACGTGCACGTCTTCAGGTGAGGTGTTAGCGTGCTGCTTTGGCCTCTTCGGCTTCTTTCTCTGATATAAAAAACAAAACAAACAACATTAAAGGTGCTATATGTAATTTCTGGAACACGCTGGAACTTTTGAAAGAGACACGTTTCTGGTCCCTCCCCCTCAGAGCCATATATGGCTCTGCTCCCTCTTGCTCTCGCTGTAATTCAGCTCTGCTTCCGAATGCTCCGCCTCCACTACATGTCCTGTCAGCCGCTGCAAAGTTCTGTGATTATATGTTAATAAAACGTTCTAAAAAATAAAATAAAAACATGGGAGCGCTGGTCCAGCACACCAGAACACCATGAAATCTGCTGAGCCTCGCGCAGCCACGTTGGACATGAGTTTAATTCGCTCGTGACAAATTCATTCATTTCCTCAATGTTTCTGTCATGAGTCAGTGGAGGAGGAAGCGATCACTTGACTTTTGGCAAAAAAACAAAAGAAAAGTCCAGATCAGGGATGAAGAAGGGGAATTTAATACATTTGTGTCACATACAAAACAGTTTTGCATCGCTTTGCAATACTTTGAACGAGAACCTGCGCGGCCGCTGGGGCTGGGACAGGGGGGGCGTGGGTTAGGAGCGTGAGAAGCTCTGTTTTTATTGGCTGGTTAACGGCGGGTCACTGTGGCTTTTTAGAAATGCTTTTAGAGAAGCAAGGGGACTATAGTTTTTTTCAGAGATTACTTTGTCTAACATCAGTCTGTCAGGAGATAGTGACAGAGTGAAGAAATATGTTAAAAATATATTTGTCCAGAGATTGTTTCATCCTATCGTATAATCTCATTGTTACCTCTAGTAACGAAAATCCTAGGGAAAATTTTAGCTATACATAGGTTTAATTATCCACCCGGATCAGACTGGCTTTATGCCAGGTAGGCATATGTTTTTTAATCTGCGTCTTTTGAATATATTATATTCAAACCATCCAGATAAGTCCGTTGTTATTTCCCTAGATGCACAACGTGCATTTGACCAAGTAGAATGGCCTTATATGATGTATGTGCTCAAAAAATTTGGTTTTGGACCTTTGTTTACGAAATGGATCGAAATAATTTATTCACACCCAACTGCTTCCGTCATTACTAATCAGAATATTTCTTGTCCATTTGCTATCCATCGTGGTACACACCAAGGCTGTCCCCTCTCCCCATTCCTCTTTGCAGTAACTACTGAACCTCTGGCTGCCAGCATTAGGCAAAAACCCCTAATATCCCCTATCGAGATGTTTAATAGTAAACACCATATTTCGCTGTATGCTGACTATATACTTTTATATGTCTCCAACCCACGGAAATCGTTATCTTCTCTTTTGACAGTGGTCAACAATTTTTGGCCGCTTCTCTGGTTTTTCTATTAACTGGGACAAAAGTGAATTAATGCCGCTCTCTACCGCAGCTGATCCAGTGCATTTGAGGTCCACACCATTAAAGATAGCGTATAACTCCTTTACATATATGGGTGTGTTGGTAACAAAAAAACCAGAGCAACTCTTACGACTTAACTGGCAGAGTAAAATTCTACAACTTAAGCGAATATTGATTTCTGGAAAACTCTCCCGCCATCCATGGCAGGCAGGATCAACGCCATTAAAATGGTGGTGTTACCGCGATTTCTTCATTTATTTCAGTCGGTGCCAAGTTTTATAGGAACATCCTACTTCAAACAATTAGACTATTATTATACCATTTATTTGGAGCTATAAAAAGGTCAGAATCTCCAAAATACATTTATGTAAACCAGGAACGGAGGGTGGATTCTCCCTACCAGATTTCAAGCAATATTATTGGGCTTGCCATTTATCCATCCTAGCCTGGTGGAGGAAGGGCCCACTCTCATCTGATAGGTCCTGTCCAGCCTGGTTATCTTTAGAACGTCTGCATTGTTGTAAGTCATCTCTGACAGCCCTCCTTAAAGGAGACCACATATAGGTCTTTAAAATTTTTATGTTATGTCTGTGTGCTATCTTGACAACAGACTTCTGGACAGAAGTCGAAAACGTTTTCTGCAACAAATAAAGTCCAGTTGATCCTGTATTGAACGCCTTTTTTGATTTTATCTTGACAATATTAATTCATTTTAAATATTAATTCATTTTAATACACAAAATAATTCTTAGATAATCAATTATACCCTTTTTAATTCTGCCATTTTTAACTTTCGTTTTGAACGACCGGTTTCTGATACAAGTTCTGAAGTCCACGCCCTTCAACGATCTGTTTACGCCCTCTGTAACAGCCAGTATCTGTAATGTGTTGTTGTTTTAAAATTAGCTCTTTTTTTATTACTCATTTGACTTACTGTTAGTGCTAGCTTAAGATAACTTACCGAAACCCGTCTGAGCGCGCCGCAATTTGCTGCTCCTTTTAGCATGAGACCACCCGAATCCGATGCTAATGTTAGCTTGTTCCTCTTCCGGTGTTCGCCAGCTCCGCTCGTTGCACGCGGCGATTTTGGGAGTTATCGCTGTTCCAGTCAAGACAACACAAAGTTCACCAAGTGTCTCCCGTAAATTAATCCGTAAGGAGAAGGTCCTCGCTGCTGCGAGGCTGCTGCGAGGCTGTACAGTTGAAGCTCCGCTCCATCGCGCCAGAAGAGGGTCCCGTTGCCGCCGGTCCCTACGCCGGGGGTCCGCTCGTTTAATTTTTGCCGGCTGCGCGTTGGGAGCGATCGCAAATACACTAAAAATTGAACTAAAACATAAAAATAACAATTATACTTTATTTATAAAGCCATTTAAAAAAAACAGCTGCAACAAAGTGCTGTACACATGAAATTAAGAACATATAAACAAAAGATGAGATGAAATCATGAAAAACAACAGTCATGTGTTTAATACGGAGGAATTGCTGCATTATTCCCCAGTACCATAGAGGGCGTATCTGGGGCTCATAATATAGCAGAGCTATGGAGACAGCACTATTCTGCTTTATTTAAAGACCGTGTAAAGTGAATTTCAACATTTTCTTCAATAAACATTATAAATGTCATAATGGTAATCTTGTAAATGAGTAAAAAGTCTCAAAATTGTAGCTCAATTAATTTTGGAGTTATAGAGCAAACTGTGTATAAACATTTTTCTGTTTCAGGATTTTTTAGGCGTGTTTTAAACGTGATTAGTATAGCCCCACCCCCTGCAGCTCCAGCCGTATAAATTCGCCTCGGTGGAGCCGTTCACTCGCGAATCGCAGATAGCATCAGATAGCAATAGCATAGATATTTTGTTCATTGTTAGCTAGCTAATCAATTATGCCTCGTTCGTGCATCTTCCCTGGATGTCGCAATGGTCAGGGCACCCGTACAAATCATAACATGTTTTTATACTGCGTGGTTTTATGCTGAGTATCTGTAATGCCTGGTTAGGTCAATGGATAGAGCGCTTGCCTTCCGTCCCAAACCCCACGGGTTCAAATCCCGCATGGTACAACTCTTTTTTTTTTTTATTACTATTTTTTTTTATATTCATTCCAGATTAAAAACACACAAGAAAACTATTTACAAAAACAGCGTAACTCTTGGAAAAAGTAGCTGCTGTTACAGACAGAACTCAAATAAAGACAGAGCAGGTTTACTGGATCTCTGCTGCCTGCCTCTCCACCTCCACACAGTCAGCGCAGCTGCGCTGAAACCACGCCCACGCACTGACACGCCCCCAGCGTTCCAGGGCAAGGCAAAATCATGTTTTTTCATGATTTTTGAGACTTAATTTTATAAGGTAAACAATGTTTTTAATCAGTCAGACTTATATGGGTGATTAATAACACATATTTATGCCATGTGACAAACTAAAAACACACATTTAATTTCACTTTACACGGTCTTTACTTTACGTGTCATTCTTCCAACCTTCAATCAGCACGTTTTCACAGCAACACGAGGAAATAAGACACTAGACCAGGTCTACACGAATGTGAAGGGGGCGTACACGGCGAAGCCACGCCCACCGCTCGGGGCTTCCGACCATCGCTCCCTGCTATTGGTCCCTAGACAGCTCCCCCCACTCAGACGTCACAAGCCGGAACAAAGAGTGATCACATCGTGGCGCCAAGATAGTTCCCCCATGCTAAGAGACTGCTTTGAAAACACAAACTGGTCTGTCTTCAAAGAGGCAGCTACGAATGGAAGTTCAGTTGACCTGGAACTTTATGCTTCCTCAGTCCTGGGTTACATCAGTACATGTGCTGAAAATGTATCCATAAGAAAGTGTGTTAAATTTTACCCCAATCAAAAACCCTGGCTAAATAAGGATGTCCGCACCCTGCTGGCAGCCAGGGACACTGCATTCAAGTCTAAAGATACTGAGGAGTTGAGAAAGTGCAGGAGAGAACTGGATGATGGCATAAAGAAGGCCAAAGCCGCGTATGCACAGAGGATCGAGGGACAGTTCACCTCACATGATCCACGGAGCATGTGGCAGGGCATCAAATGCTTAACAGACTACAAGGGCAAAAGCAAACAATGCCCCAGGGACCCATCCCTGCCTGATGCCCTCAATAAGTTTTATGCACGTTTTGATGATCCAAACAGACCAACTAGCACCAGACTCAACTCATCACCAGACGAGGAGCACCTCAAAGTGACCGCAGCAGAAGTGAGAGGTAGTCTCAGAAGGATCAACCCTCATAAAGCTACGGGTCCAGACAACATCCCAGGGAAAGTTCTGAAGGAATGTGCGGACCAGCTCTGTGAGGTGCTGGCTGACATCTTCACCACCTCACTTTCACTGGAGTCAGTTCCCACCTGCCTGAAGACTGCCACCATCATCCCAGTCCCAAAAAGCTCCACAGTGACTGGTCTGAATGACTATAGACCGGTGGCTCTCACCCCGATAGTCGCTAAATGTTTTGAGAAACTGGTCATGTCCCACATCAAGACAGCCGTCAACATCAGCGAGGACCCTCATCAATATGCATACCGTGAGAACCGATCAACAGAGGACGCCATCTCCTCTGTGGTCCACACTGCTCTCACCCACCTGGATCAGAAGGACTCATACGTGCGTCTGCTCTTTGTGGACTTCACATCTGCCTTCAACACCATGATCCCCCAAACTCTGATAGACAAACTATCTACACTTGGACTAAGCCCCTCTATTTGTAACTGGGTCTTAGACTTCTTAACAAACAGACCACAGTCCGTGAAGATCCACAACTTCTCCTCTTCCACCATCACCCTCAGCACTGGCTCTCCTCAAGGATGTGTGCTGAGCCCTCTTCTGTTCACTCTGCTCACATATGATTGTACAGCCACACTTCCAGGCTGTCATATTGTTAAGTTTGCAGATGATACAGCTGTGGTGGGATGCATCACAGATAATGATGAATCCAGCTACAGACAGGAGGTGGAACATCTGGAGAGCTGGTGCAAAGAGAACAACCTTCACATGAATGTGAAGAAGACGAAGGAGATGATTGTGGACTTCAGAAGGAACAAACACACCCACACCCCACTGTATATAGGTGGATCTGCGGTGGAGGTGGTCTCCAGTTACAAGTACCTGGGTGTACACTTGAATGATAACCTCAGCTGGAGCAATAACACCACCAGCCTGATCAAGAAAGGTCATCAGAGACTCTACTTCCTCAGACGGCTGAGACGAGCTGGTCTGAGCAGCCCAGTCCTCACCTCGTTCTACAGGTGTGCAGTGGAGAGCGTCCTGTGCTCCAGCATCAACGTGTGGCATGGAGGCTGCACAGTTGCAGAGAGGAAAGCTCTACAAAGAGTGGTGAAGGCTGCACAGAAGTCTGTGGGAGTCAGTCTCCCCACCATCACAGACATCTACACCTCCAGATGCAGAAAAAGAGCCACCTGCATCATGAAAGACCTCACTCACCCAGCACACTCACTCTTTGCACCACTCCCCTCGGGACGGAGGTTGAGGAGCATCAAATGTAGAACCACTAGGCTGAGGAACAGCTTCTACCCTGAGGCTGTCA
Source organism: Garcialebias charrua (assembly GCA_038048925.1). Classification (NCBI taxonomy): domain Eukaryota; kingdom Metazoa; phylum Chordata; class Actinopteri; order Cyprinodontiformes; family Rivulidae; genus Garcialebias; species Garcialebias charrua. The sequence goes on from JBBPBX010008698.1 coordinate 51,710, forward strand.
GACTCATGAATAAATAAATAATAAGAATAAACACTGCAAAATGTCACATCATGCTGATACTGATCTGTTTCTTGTTGCTGCGTTCATCTGTGACTATCTGCGTTCATCTGTGACCATCTGCTCATGTTCGTGCTGCTGTTTATAATGATGTTTTTCTACTACATTAGGGCTTAGTGTATTACTAGCTGATGTCTCTCTTAGTTAATCCTAGATGTTATTATTGTTTTTCTCTTGCATTTGTTGTTGGATGTAACTGGGACCCTGTGTACATAATCTCGTTTTCAACACATGTACTACATGCGGTGCAAATGACAATAAATTCTCTCTCTGACTCTGATTCTCTCTTTAACTGTGTAAAAAGTGAACCCTATGGACTGGGAAATATTGCTAAGAGTGATGATGTTATAACCCCTAGTGAAGTCCAGCAGGCTATAGCGTACTTGTGTGAGAATAAGGCAACAGGTTCTGATGGCATTACAGCAGAACATCTGAAATATGCTAGCCAAAAAGTGGCTGTGCTGCTTGCAATTTGTTTCTCTGGATTTCTAACCCATGGACAGTTGCCTGATTCTTTATTATCTATCACTCTTGTGCCGGTAATTAAGGACAAAACTAGTAAGGTTGGTAGCCTTAATAACTACAGACCAATAGCTTTAGCTAGTGTGATCTCTAAAGTGTTAGAAAAAATCTTGCTTGATCGTCTTAATCAGTTTATTAGTACAACAGATAATCAATTTGGTTTTAAAGCCAAGTTGGGAACTGATTTCTGTATTTATGGCCTGAAAGAGGCAGCAAGAGCATATCTATCAAAAAAATCATCTGTGTTAATTGGGTTTATTGATGCCTCTAAGGCATTTGATCGTGTCAATCATTACAAGTTATTTGACAAATTAAAACAGAGAGGTGTTCCAGATATTATTATACGAATTTTAGTTTACTGGTATTCTAACCAGAAAATGCATGTAAAATGGGGCAATAACATCTCTGCTTCCTTTGGTGTGAGTAACGGTGTGCGTCAGGGTGGGCTTCTTTCACCTGCCCTGTTTAACATTTATATGGACGACCTGTCAAAAGAATTGAACCTCTGTAAAACTGGATGTGTGATCGGTGATACCCTGGTTAATCACTTTATGTATGCTGATGACCTGGCTGTCCTCTCGCCCAGCAGTGCTGGTTTTCAACAGTTACTGAATATCTGCTCTGATTATGGGCTGAGATTTGATGTGCAGTACAATGCTAAGAAAACGGTTGTGCTAATATGTAGGACTAAAGCAGACAAACAACTCTGTTTCCCTGATTTCTTTTTGTCAGGACAAAAGTTAAATGTTTGCTCAAAAACTAAATATCTGGGTCACTACATCACTGACCAGCTATGTGATGATGATGACATTTATCGACAGTGTCGCATGTTGTACGCCCAGGCAAACATTCTGAGGAGGAAGTTTCACATGTGCACTAATGAGGTAAAAATATGTTTGTTTAAAGCTTACTGTACATCCTTGTATGCAGCTCCTCTGTGGTGTAAATTTAAAAAAGCTAGCATGCAGAAGCTTAAGGTTGCTTATAATGACTCCCTGAGAATTCTACTTAAGAAACCAAGGTTCAGCAGTGCAAGTGAAATGTTCTGTAATGCACGTGTCAGAACGTTTCAGGCGCTCATGAGAAATTTGATGTACAAGTTTATGCGTCGTTTGTGCAGCTCCATGAACAGTCTTATTGTAACGTTTTCACATCCCTCTGTCAGTGCGCTAAGATACCAGTCTGCTCTGTGGAATCATTGGTACGCAAGTCTCTTATAAGATTTTATTTTTTATTATATATATTTTTATTCTTTTTATTTTTTTCGGTATGTGTTGTGTATGTTATGTTTTTTTGTGGACCACGAGTCTGTCGAATAAAGTTGATGATGATGATGAATACAGAAGTGGGTTGAGCCTAACCAATGGTTGCTAGGTGAGGGGCTGGACTCAGGTTTGAGGTGGTTGGCTGCGGTTTGCTGACGTCACAAACCGCAGGAAGTGGGAAACGAAGTGTATTTATCAAAGATAAATAAATCTACTTAGAGTAAATAAACCACTGGGTGCATTTTTTTGGCCTTAGGACTGTTTTTTTTATGAAGTAAATACCCAAAGTTGAGTAAAAAAACCATTAAAAAGTGACTTTTGAATATGTGGTCCCCTTTAATAGTCCTGTTAAAGTCAATAAAACACTCTATACTAATAATTTTGTCATTGGCAATAATATCAGAATTTGGAAACAGATACAAAAATTTATAAAAGCTCCAGTGTTTTATTTTGACACTCCTATCTGTGAAAATCACTCCTTTGCACCTGGTTTAAGCGACGCCGACTTCCGGATATGGAAAACTTGGTCCAACTAGGACCAAGTCCAACTTATTTTACGTTTGCCTTTTAATGGATAAAAAAAAAAAAAAGAGTTTGTGTTAACCAAAGGCATACCACAAACTCCTTTTTTTTAAATCCAATAAAAGACAAATGTAAAATAAGTTCAACCAAGTGGATCGAACCCGAGTCAAGATAAAGTTTAGAGTGGCAACCCGACGGGCTTCCAGTGAACCACAGAGGCGTGTTGCTCTTTCCAGGAGTCCACTTTTCCTATGAAGGAACCGCCCCTCATAAAATCCTGGCTACGTGCAAGAGTTAGAGAATATTAGTTATAGTTTAATGAAATTCAGCTCGCGCTGAAAGGAGGAAATACTCTGTATGGGTGCGCGCTTCATGTTATTTACGTTCTAAAATAAGCTGATTTGTAATCAGTTATTAACAAAAATTAAACTCTGAAACACTAATATATATATTCAGCTAACAAATATTTTTTTAGGCGTTTCTGTAGTTAAAATCTAATGAAATTCAGCTCGCGCTGAGGTTGTTGTTAGAAGAGTTGATGACTCAACACGAAGCAGTCCCGCCCCTGCTGCAAACAACGAACCAAATGATGAGCAGTACATGACGTCAAACTGGGCCCGGGAGCTCGGCCCGCTTAGAACCTCCGTCGGTCGGGTTCTAAAACTCGGGCTGACGCCGGCCCGAAAAGGCAAATGCGAACAAGACGAACCCGGGTTAGATGCCGGGTTGGGCCAGGGAGGGCTGTGCAGTGCGAAAACGGCTAGAGTGAGTCCGACCAGAGGAGTCTGTTGTCGGACACATGAGCTAGGAACGGTCAGTGGACCCTAGTGGCCGAAAGTGGTACTGCTCCATTTTTTTCGTCAGAATGAATAGAAACGGTCATATTTCATCCAAAAATTGGTCTAAAAATATGGGAAAAAATCCATAAATATGTTGCTTTGCTGTATAAGTCGCAGAGCATGCAAATTAGAGAAAAAAACTGTGACTTATACGCCGGAAAATACAGTACTCAACTACTTCACCGTTTGATTTTCATTTTGTAAACAGGTTCTGACGTGTGCTTCATGTTTTCTTTAACCTTTCCTGAGTTCCTCTCTCTTCTTGGAAGCGTCTTCTCTTTGTTTTTTGATGATAGCCAGTCGGGCCAAGTCCGCCCTGGCCTGATCGGTCTTGCCTTCCAGATGGAGCTTCATGTAGCGTTCCTTTGCCTTCTGTTTCTCTATCTCCTCTCTGAACGACAGATAAATAAGGAAAACGTAAAAAAGTGATGCTTAAAAAGTTAAAACCGCCTTAGAAGAGACAAAACTTTGAAACATTGATTGTTGGGGAGGCGCTCACCTCTCTCTGCGAGACAGCTCTCTGGGAGCAGCGACGTCCACTTCAGTCACCTTCTTGCTCTTCTGGGAAACACGGTTGGGATTTTCAATCTCTATGAGCCCCTCCACTCCACTCCTTTTCTTTCTCTGGGATTAAAAGAAAACTTTCAGCCTTAATCTCTAATTGAAGCCAATCCATTACTGACAAACTTCTGCCAAGCTTAGCTTTGTTCTTGAAATTAATTTTTGTCTCCTTAGTTGTTGTCTTTATAATATTGACCAGCTCACAGTGAAACAGCACAATACTACCACACGCCTAACTGCTAGAAAAAACATTTCTGAAAAAGATTTGTGATGTGACTTCTGTAGGAATTGCTGAGAAGGCATTTTCAAAAATACTCAGATGATAATTTAATAAAGCACTGAAGATCAGCTGCAACATTCAATAAATTACAGAAAGTACAAGAAGCTGAGGCGGCAAAAAGGAGCCACGACTCAATCTAGACATAACTGAGCTTGTAGAAAGATGAACTCTGGGACCATTATCAAACAAACACACTGAGAACACGTTACCAGTCGGTTCCAGAGAAAATCAACGTTGCTTTTGGACACGCATCAGTTTCCATGAACCTAATGGACAACGTGTTGTTTTAGCATCTGAATAAGCAAATTATTTACAATCCCAAATCTGTTTGAAGGTTGACCAATAAAGGGATTAAATATGACTGGACATTTTTTACAAGTTGTTCATAACACAGGCTCTGAGGATCAGCCGTATGATTTTTAAATGTTTAGCTCCTGAAGGTATTTTAGTTTTTTGACAGCTACAGCTCATTAGCCAGGTCAAACTTTTAGAACGAGCAAACATTAAGATTAGGTTGAAACCAACAGGGAATTTTATTGCATTTCTTTTAAATCATCCTGCTGAGCTCCATTTTCGTTGAACTACGACTCACTCACCATCGTCGTCAGCACATGGCTAAGGCGACTTTCTATTTACTTATTTTTGGCCGAGTTTACAGCAACAGAATAACTACCATATTTTTCGCCTTATAGGTCGTAGTTGTTTGCATTATTTACATGCTCTGCGACTTACAGGCCAAAGCGACATATTTATGGATTTTTTCCCCATATTTACAAACTGAGATATGACTGTTTTCATTCATTCTGACTGGAATTATAAAAAAAGCAGGACCACTTTCAGCCACTAGATGGCAGCAGAGTAGAAGTAGCTGTATGCCATGCCCTTGTATCATGCAATTGGTAAACGCGGCTATAATGACAAACTCAAAAAAGTTCAATATAAAAACAACTGGACTTTATTATACTTTACTTTATAGTTTTTTGAATTTACCATGTCCTGGATGACTGAAGCCTGAGATACACTGAAGCGTCCTCCGTATACGCGCGTATTTTGTGCGTATGTTTTCGCTTCTATACTTCAGAAACTATCAGCTTTCAAACGCTCGCGTTCTCCTTGTTGTAATATGAGCAGCTGCACACGGAGGGGACTCAACTGAGCTCGCTGATTGGTCACTTGCTGACACGCCTACTGAAATGATTGACAGCGTTCAGTCAGCTGAAAGTGAAACCTTGAGAATGCATCATGAGCAGCTCGCTGGACTTCTGCGGTGTTCTGATACGGTGTTTCTACTATATATGTTATAAAAAGTTCTCTCAGAAATAAAAATAATAACAGGGAGCGCTTTTCCTGCAGCACACAGCCCACCAGGGATATTTAAAACATCGCGCACCCAGGTAGGACCTGAATTCATTCATTTCAATCATCGAGTGAACGGAGGAAGAAGCGGTTACTTGACTTTAGGCAAAAAAACAAAAGAAAAGGCCCGATCAGCGATAAAGAAGGGGAATTTATTTCATTTGTGTAACATACAAAACAGTCCGGCGCCGGGAAGTTTATGGTCAGACACCGCGTATCGCGCACGCGTATCGCGCATGCGTAGTAAAAAAAAAGCTTTGCGCGTACATGCCCTGAGGGGCTACGCGGGGCTACGCTTTTGCCTTGGCGTACGTACGCTGCGTATAGGCGTACCGTGAGGACGCTCGAGTGTATCTCGGCCTTTAGAATCTTCACCAGATATTAATGACACAATAGGCTTGCCATAATACCCCCACCTTTATTCGGCTCGCTGCTTGGAACGGTCAAAACAGCTGCAACGTCCCGGCAAATTGCAGCTGATTTTACCTTTAAAGTGCATTTATTAAGCAAACGTTAGACTGAGACACACCTTTACTATAATTTTGAGCTAACAATACCTGTAATTGTTTTTAGGTCTCACATTTCCGGGTTGTCTGTGGTGACGCATAATAGATGCGACATATATGACGAAGCAACATATTTATGGATTTTCCACTTTATTAGACAAATGTGGACTGATGCAACTTATTGGGCGAAGCGACGTGTACTGTGGAAAATATGGTAGTACTTATTTTTTCCTTTAATTGGCAGTAAATTGTACAAACTGAAGAAACGTGTCCCAACTTACAAAAAAGTTGGGACACTAAACAAATTTTGAATAAAAACTGAATGCAATGATGTGGAGGTGCCAACATCTAATATTTTATTCAGAATAGAACACAACTGCTACGAACGACACAAAAGACTGTGAGAGACTGTTGTGTGTTTGTATTCACGGTGTGTTTGTATTCACGGAAACATGGCTCAACAACAACGTTCCGGACCATGCTGTTCAGCTGGAGCAGCTAACATGCTACAGAGCGGACCGAACCCTCGAGGGAGGTAAGACAAGGGGAGGGGGGCTCTGTGTTTACATCAACAACGCATGGTGCCTGGATGCTGCTGTGGTCCACAAACACTGCTCACCTTTAGTGGAGTTCATGACTATTAAATGCAGACCGTTCTATTTACCGAGGGAGTTTACAGCTGTTATGATTGTTGCTGTATATATTCCTCCAAGCTCCAACAGCAAAGTTAGAAGTGAGGCTTTGAATGAACTATATCTGCACATCAGTGAGCAACAAACAGCCCATCCTGATGCTTTTCTCATCACGGCTGGTGATTTCAACCAAGCAGATTTAAAGAGTGTATTTCCAAAAACATACAGAAACATAAACTTTGCAACAAGAGGAAACAACACACTGGACCAAGTTTACACCACCATGAAAAATGCCTACAGAGCCCTCCCCCTCCCCCACATTGGTGCTTCTGACCATATCTGTGTTATGCTAAAGCCAGCATACAGGCCACTGGTGAAAGTCACAAAACCAGTCCGCAAGCAGATACGAGTGTGGCCAGAGGGGTCTTCAGAGGCACTCCAGGACTGTTTTGACACCACAGATTGGGGTATGTTCAAAGAAGCTGCTACCACAAACAACAACACATGTCTCCAGGAGTACTCAGACACTGTATGTTCATACATCACCAAGTGCATTGATGATGTAACCAACCTTAAAACCATCACTGTTCGGGCTAATCAGAAGCCATGGCTGACAGCAGAGGTTTACAGACTCCTGAAAGCCAGGAATGCTGCCTTCAAAGCGGGAGATCAGGTGGGCCTGAGGGCAGCCAGAAAGAACCTGGATCGGGGCATCAGAGAGGCCAAGAAGCAGTATTCCAGGAAAATAGCTCACCGTTTCAAGGACAGCAAGGATACACGCAGTCTGTGGCAGGGAATACAGACCATCACAAACTACAAACCATCCCCCCAGACCTGTGACAGCTCAACCTCTACGCTGAATGAACTGAATGAGTTCTTTGCTCGGTTTGAGGCAAGTAACAGCACACCTGCACATAAACTCCCCCCCTCTCCTGATGGCCAGGTGCTGGCGCTGTCCTCAGACAGCGTAAGGCGATCATTCATCAAGATTAACGCCCGGAAGGCCTCTGGTCCTGACAACATACCTGGTCGTGTGCTGAAGGACTGTGCAGGGGAACTCGCAGCGGTCTTCACGGACATCTTTAACATCTCACTGAGCCAGGCCATCGTCCCCACCTGTTTCAAAGCCACCACCATCATCCCTGTCCCAAAGAAGGCAACGCCCGCATGCCTCAATGACTATCGCCCAGTAGCACTCACCCCCATCCTGATGAAGTGCTTTGAACGGCTAGTCATGAAAAGCATCACATCTGTCCTCCCTGCCTCCCTGGATCCCTTCCAATTTGCATACCGACCTAATCGCTCAACCGACGATGCCATCTCCTCTGCCCTCCACACAGCTCTCACACATCTGGACACGAAGGACTCTTATGTTAGAATGCTGTTCATCGACTTCAGCTCGGCATTCAACACCATCATCCCCCAACAGCTCATCCTTAAACTGGACAGTCTGGGGCTGAACACCTCAATGTGTAACTGGCTGCTAGACTTCCTGACCGGGAGACCACAGACAGTACGGATCGGGAGTAACACATCTAGCACCATCACATTGAACACAGGGGCCCCACAAGGATGTGTGCTGAGCCCCCTTCTATTCACCCTGCTAACACACGACTGCACACCATCGTACAGCTCCAACCACTTCATCAAGTTTGCGGACGACACAACAGTGGTAGGTCTCATCAGCAACAACGATGAGACGGACTACAGGAACGAGGTGAGCCGCTTGGCCTTGTGGTGCGGACACAACAATCTCACTCTCAACGTGGAGAAGACAAAGGAGATTGTTGTGGACTTCAGGAAGAGGGATGCACAACATGCCCCTCTGACCATCAACAGCACCGCAGTGGAGAGAGTGGACAGCACCAAGTTCCTGGGAGTGCACGTCTCGAAGGACCTGTCCTGGAGCAGGAACACTGCAGCACTGGCCAAGAAGGCTCACCAGCGCCTCTACTTTCTCCGCAAGCTGAAAAGGGCTGGAGCTTCAACCCCCATCATGTGCACCTTCTACAGGGGTGCCATAGAAAGTGTCCTGACCAGCTGCATCACGGTGTGGTTTGGTGCATGTACTGCATCATGCCGCAAGAGCCTCCAGCGCATCGTGAGAGCAGCTGAGAAGATCGTCGGCACCTCCTTGCCCTCACTGCAGGACTTACACAGCAAACGCCTCACTCGGAAAGCCCACTGCATGGCAGGTGATCCCACACACCCACTACACAGCCGCTTTAGACTGCTGCCATCAGGGAGGAGACTGAGGAGTCTCCAGGCTCGAACCAGCAGACTGAGAGACAGCTCTGTTCATCAGGCAGTCAGAATGCTAAACACTCTGCCTGCTCTGCCTCCCCTCCCATTTGAACTGCCTTAACACAAAAAACTTTCTCACACATTACCACTCAACACAAAGTTTTTAACACTGGACCCTGTGTCATCAAACGGGTTATTCACTAAACTCTCGGTCATGTGCTCATTCAGTTTGCACTACTTCTCATATTTGCACTAATGTTTGTATTACATTACTGCCTATAGTCATACTACTGTTTACATTCACTGTTTACATTTATTAATACGGTTTACATTTATTACTACTGTTTTACATTTATTACTACTGTTTACATTTACACTACTTTTATATCTACACTACTGCTGATACATATACAGTATTCTCTGACTAGCCTTATCTAAGGATGCCAAATGTGCCTTATGTGCCTTACTGCATATGCCACTTTGCCTCTATACCAACATCAACTACCTCATACATATACTGTGTACATTAACTCATATGCTGCTGTGCCACTCTTTGCAAATGTCAATGCTAGAACCTTCAGTCTATTTTATAGATATACTTTTTATACTACTATGAAAAAACTCAGGACAGTATTACACTTTTATTGTTTCATTTTATGCTTATGTTCATTGGGTGTTTGGTGTTTCAGGGGTGTTTGGTGTTTCAGTGTTGGTGTAAATTTTCATACTTTCATACTACTATGAAAAACTCGGGACAGTGTTACACTCTTACTATTTTATGCTTATGTTTATTAAATGTTTTAGTGTTTAGACGGTTACGGTTGCACCGAGGGACTGAGAGAAACGCAATTTCGGTCCTGTGTATGTCCTGTACATATTGCAGTTCTGACAATAAAGTTGACTTTGAAAATCACAGATCAAAAGTTTAAACTGAGAGAATGTATCATTTTAAGGGAAAAATATGTTGTTTCAAAATTTCATGGCGTCAACAAATCCCAAAAAAGTTGGGACAAGTCCATTTTTACCACTGTGTGACATCCCCCCTTCTTCTTACAACACTCAACAGACGTCTGGGGACAGAGGAGACCAGTTTCTCAAGTTTAGAAATAGGAATGCTCTCCCATTCATGTCTAATACAGGCCTCTAACTGTTCAATCGTCTTGGGCCTTCTTTGTCACACCTTCCTCTTTATGATGCACCAAATGTTCTCTATAGGTGAAAGATCTGGACTGCAGGCTGGACATTTCAGTACCCGGATCCTTCTCCTACGTAGCCATGATGTTGTGATTGCTGCAGAATGTGGTCTGGCATTATCTTGTTGAAAAATGCAGGGTCTTCCCTGAAAGAGATGACGTCTAGATGGAAGCATATGTTGTTCTAGAACCTGAACATA